>WMED01017841.1:0-12881 GCA_019650415.1 Pipa parva | reverse complement strand
AAAGCTGCACATTGCCCCGCAGAGCCGCATATTGCCCCGCAGAGCCGCATATTGCCCCGCAGAGCCGCATATTGCCCCGCAGAGCTGCACATTGCCCCGCTGACCCAGGTATTTCCCTAGCAGATGCAAATTACCCAGCAGAGCTGCATATTGCCCCACAAAGCCGCTGATTGCCCCACAGGGCCATGTATTGTTTTTAATCTGTTGTTTTCTTGTGGAAAACCTGATGCGGCCCAGCCTCACCCAGACTCTAGCTTCAGCGGCCCCCAGGTAAATTGAGTTTGGGACCCCTGATTTAATGGAATCAACCCTGACAAATTCTTCAGGCATAAAGTTGCATAACCTCACTGTTCTTACAGTAAAAAACCCTCTTCTTTGTTGGTGCAGAAATTTTTTTCCTGTAAATGAAAAAATAGATTGTGCGAGAGATCTCTGTACTGACCCCTAATATGTTTATACATGGTTATAAGTCACCCCTTAATCTTCCTTTTTCTAGAGTAAACAAGCCCGGTTTTGAACTTTCTTGGTACCGTAGTTTTCCCATTCCCTTTATTACTTTAGTGGCCCGTCTTTGAACCCACTCAAGCTCAACCACGTCTTTCTTTTGCACCAGTGCCCAAAACTGCGCACAATATTCTGTGTGTGTGGTCTGACAACTGATTTGTAAAGCGGTATAATTATGCTGTCATCATGTGCATCTATGCTCATTTTGATGCACCCCATGATCCTATTTGCTGTGGCAGCTGCTGCTTGACACTGGTTGTAGTTAACTTAATTGTCAACTAAAATTCCTAAATACTTTTTATGGGTTTTTTTTTGCCCAATGTTTTCCCATTTAGAAAATAATAATAATAATGAAATGCATGTTCTCTTCCCATATGCATAACTTATTTATCACAATTACCGGTGTTTAACCTCATTTGCCACTTTCCTACCCAAGATATTAACATATCCAAATCCATCTGTCATAAAATACTATCCTCCTTTATATTAACTACTTCACACAGTTTAGTATCATCAGCAAAAATTGAATTTTTATTATGCAATCCCTCAGCATTTAGAAATATATTGAAGAGAAGAGGGCCCAAAACTAACCCCTAGGGGTACCCCACTATTAAGAGTAATCCAACATGAATATGTACCATTAATAACCACCCTCTATTTTCTAACAGTGAGCCAGTTACCAACCCACTTACACATAACCCACTTACACATATTTCCCCCCAGTTCCAGCCTTTTATGTGGTACTGTATCAACATGTATTGGATGTTTGTGAAATCTCCCAAATTACTAATTAGTATCCACATACTTTTGGCCACATAGTGTATGTTTGCAAAAAAAAAAAGTCATGTGGATTTGTTTTCAAGCATTATGGACATTCTTTGGGGGTGGAGATAAAAGTTTATTCACACAGAGAAAGACCACTCACTAAATACAGTACTCCAAGCAAGATTGAGGGGGTTATTCACTAAGGTGCAAATACAACGGTCAAATTCTCAAACAGCGCATTCCCATAGCAAATCCACTACAATTTCCCCATTGTAAAGTTGCGACAATTTTTTAAAGTTGACAATTTTCCCATAATAAAGTTGCGACTGCAACAATATCCTCATTATAAAGATGCGACTGACAGTAGTAGTCTATCGTGACTGTCTTTAGCTGGTGAATTCACACCTATACGCAACAATTTGGACTTTAGTGAATAACCCCCTGAAAGTACTCTTCATAAAAAAGAAAGTAAAGAGTGGGTATAAACTGTAATTTCTCTTCTTAAGTCTATGCTCTTTCTTTACCAGAAATCCAGGCCCTGTCTTGCTTTATGACCGACTTACAAGCTATCAAAAAACGTACTGTATTGTAAGCGCTGTATGATTAATCACTTGAAAACAATGTGTAATCTTTCAGTACCAGAGATATTTTAAAGAATTTTTTTCTATCATCCTTTTAGCCACATTGCTTATCATATTAAAGCGATTAAAAAAACAACTTGGACATGTCGCTGCCACCTCAGAACAATAGATAGAGGACACGTAATTTAGTATGTGGTTGAAACTCTCTTCATTTCCCTTCAATGACTATAGTGTATACACAGTAGCCTAAATTTTCATATTTCTAGGCAGGAAATCATAAGGCTCATAATATTTTCTTGATTATGGGATTTCTTACTGTTTGCTCATACTGATATAATGTTCTCTCTGTTACTAGCGAAAGAGATCCTTTTAGATCAGTGATGCCCAACCTTTTTCGGCCTGGGGGCCATATAAATTTTCGACACATTATTATATTATTGAACCGTGTTTCTGCTGCTGCTTTGGTGTGTGTATACACTCTAACACATACCTGTGAGGTTTTTTAACTCTCCACAGTCTGCCTCTCTTTGTGCCCACCTGCCACCGGAGCTCCTGTGTATATGGCGCAGAGCTGAGATATAACGCGCTTCTGCCTGCCTCCCGGAAGTCACCTGACGCTGGAGCTCCATGGATATGCGACTTTAGGTAAAGTCACATATTCCAGGAGCTCCTGCAGGAGACCTCTGGTTGCTGGAAGATAGTAGCGTTATACCCCAGCTCACCGATGCAGGCCGGGCCAAGGTTATTTTGCTCCCTATCAGAATAATGAAATTGTGCACCCCCCCAGTCCTTGATGACTGACATACCTGCAACGCTTAGTAGGCTAGTAGCGCTTCTATGCAATGGCGGCCCAATGATCTGATTCTTATCCTCTGTGCACTGCTCTGTCTAGGAGTAAATTCTGCCATTAAATAAAGCATTTGTTATTGGAATTTAAGTGCTTATCTCATAGCACTTTCTGGTGAGTGCTCCACATTGGGGGGGGAGGTCATCAGTACCTTGCCACCTCCTTAATTGTTAAATCACAAGCAATTTACGGTTAATAAATATACCGTTTTTCTCTATATCCACACCATTATTTCACCAATCATAGTGATATAGAAATATAACTGCACTTTTGTGATAATCCATCACAGATCACATCATAGAGATTCACTCTCATCCTGATTGAAAAGTATCACACTAGGGGATTTTTTCTGTTTCCCTTCTATTTTTGTCATTTGTGTTTCTCCAGCACTTCCATTATTTTGCTGATTCTTTCAGCAATCATCATCTAATGCTCAGAATATGCCTTCCATTGATCTTTTTCCTTGTCTGTGCGATTTAATTCACAAAATATAAAAAGATATTGGTTGTATAATCATTATGTTTTTCTTTCAATTTAATTTCATAGGGCACTGTGAAGGCAAGCAAAGTTTAACTAAGTAACAGCCATGTGCAGCGAAAACTTTGTTCACCACAGACACTGCTACATTCAGTTTTAAGTGCTGTTTTATTTAGTTGTTGGCTCTGACATACAATACTGCTGTTAACCAGATGTTTTTTTTGCTTTGCTTTATAGATATGGAGGGAACTCTTCTCTCCACTTCATGCATTAAATTTCGGTATTGGCGGTGACACAACTCGCCATGTCTTGTGGAGACTTCAGAACGGTGAACTGGAAAACATCAAGCCAAAGGTAGGAACACTATAAATAGGCACTATTTCCTATGGAAAAAAATCGACATAAAATACATGTGTATGCTGTGTTCATGGCAGCCAACTGGGGGTACTGCTCTGGAGAGCCCCTCCAACTTTGAAAACTAGGGGGGCCCAGCCACATGTGTAATATGTAAACTTATGAGCAGTGACCAGTGACACAGATGGGCTGCTGTTCAGAGCAATGTAACTGGGTAGTTTACAGTGTAAAAAAGGGGTGTAAAATATGTTAGGGGGTTGGTCAGGTTGTGGGGGGGCCCATGAATTCTAATGGCAGCCCTAGCTGTGTTATCCATGCTACAGTTCAGATACATTGCATACATTTTAGAAATCATCTTTAATTAGGTATTATTGTTATATTTCCAATTTGTCAAATAAAATCAGATTATTTTCTCTGGGTATTGATGACTTGGCTATTAAAACTGCAGTCAAATCTTGCCAGTGGTTATATTCCCACTTGATTTTTTCCCCCCAACTTCACAGGTTATTGTGTTGTGGATTGGGACCAATAATCATGAGAACTCTGCTGAGGAGGTGGCTGGAGGTGTGGAGGCGATTATTAATCTCATCAACATGCTACAGCCACAAGCCAAGATTATTGTTATGGTAAGGCATTTATATTGTACCTTTTTATACAGACTTGGTGCTACTATGTTATTATGTTACACTCACATTAGTTTATATCATCAGTCTAAATTTATTCCAGACATAATGAATTTGTAAGTTCCCTGGCTGCAGAATGATTGATTGAAAATGACTGCAGATTTCAAAGCACAGACCCTTGCGTTAAATGAATATTGTTTGGTGGGTTCCCCCTTGCTTGGTATACTCACTAGGAGTGTTCTTATTCCTGTCTGTAAAAACTCAGGAAAAAACGTATAATTTCTGACTGACCCAATAATACTTTTCATAAATATTAGGCAGAGAATGCTGTAATAACAACCAGGTGAGTGGGTAATCTGTTAAGGTAATCAATCCAAGGTTCTCAGCAACTCGACAACATGCAGCACATATAGAAGTAATCAAAAAGTAAAAAGCTGGATAAATGCTTCAAGCACAGTCTTTTATTTTAGTGGTGAATGTGTATTTTCTAAAGCAACATAGAAAACAGTGGGGACTGGGGGAGTTCTGTTTAGCAACACGGCTGTTATCAGTACAGGTAAAAACACAATACAATTCATCAATTTACCGTATTTGCCGGTGTATAAGACAACTGGGCGTATAAGACGACCCCCAACTTTTCCAGTTAAAATATAGAGTTTGGGATATACTCGCCATATAAGACTACCCCTCTTCCAACGTAAATCCTGCTTGGATTGGTCAGCTCTCCCTGCCTGCCCAGCTCTCCTTGTCTCCAAGATTATCAGAGCACTATCACACTGTGCTGCCCCCACAAGCTCCTTCCCACACTGTGCTTCCGCTGAGTTGAGCGCTACAGCACAGACAGCCGGCTATAGTGATTCCTCTCGGAATCGCTATAGCACTCAGCTCAGTGCTGTAGCAGACAGCTGGCAAAGTTGCCAGCTGTCTGTGCTATAGCGACTCCTCTCCCCAGCACTGATTAAGCTTCCCGTCTCTCACAGGAAGCTTAATCAGTGCTGGGGGACTCTCCTCCGTTGCCGGCTGTCAGCTCAGCTTTACAGCACAGCAGACAGCCGGCAATGGAGGAGGTAAGGAGAGGGAAAGCCGGAGTATAAGACGACCCACCAACTTTTCAAATGAGTTTCGGGGGTGAAAAAGTAGTCTTATACGCTGGCAAATACGGTAACTTAAATGATAACATGTTTACAAGTGCTGTATTTGAATAAATGGCATGTCAGTCTAAATGGAAAATTGTATTCTTTTTTTGTTTTACTAATGCAAAATTAAATGTGTAATGGCTTTCTTGTAGGTGCTACTGATCATGTCTCTATTATTATCAGTACATTTTTGTCTTTGCAGTGCTCTGCAAGATATCTTCATTTTCCATGTAAGAAATTTCTGCGCATACCTTTATAAGTGCAAAATGGAGAATACTGTTTACATGTTTAAATTACCAGCATAGAGTACCATAGGCAGCAGATCCCTAAGGCTTTTATATGAAGATCCTAACAATGTAATGTCATTAACTATTTATCTCTCTCTTTTCTCAGGGTCTGCTGCCAAGAGGGGAGAGGCCTAACCCTCTGCGTGAAAAGAATGCCCGAGTAAATCAGATCCTGCGCTCATGGTTGCCTCGTTTGCCAGGAGTTCAGCTGTTAGATGTGGACTTTGGGTTTGTGCATTCTGATGGCACCATCTCCCGGCATGACATGTTTGATTTTCTCCATCTCACTGCAGCTGGATATGCCAAGGTGTGCCGACCACTCCATGAACTTATCATGCAACTTCTCGAGGAAACCCCAGAAGAAAAGCAAGTCACACTGGCCTGACCATCACTTTTCGTTCTTACTGTTGTCAGTGTTACATCATTGGCTTTTCCCCATGCTCACTACAACTGCATCAGCTGTATATCAACATGCGTAGTGTATATACACAGGATTTGCATTCACCTATCTGTTCCAAATCTCCTGTGTAAATTCGCTTTGCTATTTATGGTATTTGTTAATGTCAGTATAAAGGATAACTTCTCTGTAGATCCTGATTTGTAACAAAGAGTCTAGTTTCCACCCAAAAAAAGGTGGCAGTATATGAAAGTCTATACTAGTAGCTTTGTTGTGGATGTATACAGGCACATTTTTGCTTTGTTAAACTTCCCATGGACAAAACACCATGGGGTTGGTTGCTTTTGTCATTCAAATGAACGTCAGCATTTTTGTCCAGCATTATTTCATGATTGGGAAAATCATGACGAAGCACCTAGTATAGCCTTGTTCCATAATAAGTTACTGAGATGGAATTGTATTAAAGCAGTAAAAATTGGAGTTAACTGTTCTAGTGTTTACAGTTATAATTATAAGAAAACAAAGGATTGTCATGTAAAAGGAATTAGAGATGCATGATTCTATAAAACTGCTTTATGTTATTTAGTATAACATAAACATCTACTAGTCCTGCTCCCCAACAGAACTGTATAAAAGCTTCCCTGTTTGTTTTTTGTTCCCAAAGCTGTGAAAGTAGGTAGCCTGCAGAATAGAATGTTGTCCATATTGCGTGTATGCTAAGACCCACTGGCATAGAAAGGGTTAATTGTGCGTGAGTGTAGCATTAGAGAAGAAAAAATCCATTATGTTTAAAAAAGGAAAATGTAGGTGAAACGTTACTTTGAGTGACTAATATTACATGAAAATCGTTGTAGGGTTTTTTTCTATTTTGTCCTTGCTCTATCTCAACCATGAACACCACTTACACAGCCTGGAACAGATTTTGTATATATTTTGCTTGTATGATTTCTGTATTTGCAAATGTCAGTCCTTTCCAAGGGACCAAACTGGAAGTTAGACTTCCTGCCCTTAACCCAGATACTATGCCCCTGATGTGGCAGTTATGGTTAAATGCAGTGGATTTGTCATATAGCTTGAAATCAATATCACAATCTTATTTGAATGTGTATATTCATTTTACTATACAAATGACAAAGGGGATACAAGAATAATGACGTCATTTTACTTGAAAGTCATATCCTCCTTTAAGCACTGATCTCAAATATGTTATTGTATAGGCTGTTGTTATTCATTGCAGTTGGTGCCCTTGAGCAAGTGTCACACTGGCTGTTTTTCAGCTGAGCTGTTCTTAGACTCCTTATTGTCTTTAATGCAAAAAAAAATCCTGTGTATATTATCCCACAGGAAACAATGGACACTATTTTTCCAGCTCAGCGACAAAACAGCCAGCATGACATTGGCTTCATAAAGTATCTGCCTGCATGTATTCTAGCACACACATCATTTTAATTTTCGTAACACAAGCAAGGCTGACTGCTAGAACCTTGGCAGAACCAAGAAGAGGCTGGTTACCTATGAATTATTTTGCAGTAAGTTGTAGATAGTAGCATTCTAAGACAGTTTGTAGTTGGCCGCTATTTTTTATTTTGTTCTTGTTTGAGTTTAAATGGTTGCCAGGGTCTATTAAGCCAGCAGACAAGTCACTGAGTTCACTACAGCCTGACAGAGCAATTACAGAGCCTGAAGAATGAATAAATGAAAAAGACTTATGAAGGGGAAAAAAGTCTCAGATTAATTTTCAGGTCACTCAGGGTCAGTGACCGCAACTGAAACGATGGACCAAAACACACCTAAAAGATGAAGCAAAACAAGAATCACAAAAAAATTAATAACAAGGGCCAATTTCAGACACTATTAGAACACCACAATCTATAGCATACTAAAATGAATTCCAGTGAGAACATCTCCTTGAGGGGGTTATTCACTAAAGTCCGAATTTGTTGCGTATAGGTGCGAATTCGCCAGATAAAGACAGTCGCAATAGGCCTCTACTGTCGCAGTCACGTCTTTATGAGAATATTGTCGCAGTCGCAACTTTATTATGGGAAAATCGTCACAATCTTAACTTTAAAAATTGTCGCCACTTTACAATAGGGAAATTGTAGCGGATTTGCTATGGGAATCCGCTGTTTGTGAATTCGACAGTCGAATTCGCACCTTAGTGAATAACCCCCTTAATCTCTACTGCCCTCTAGGGTTGGACCAAAATGAATCTTTGTAGTGTGATTTAGTGAGTGGGAAAGTGGTGGTATTTGTTTGGGGGGGTGTTGTTTATGTTGGTAAACATGGTTTATAGACCGTTTTGAATGAATTGTACAAATGCTTACTATGTGCTTGTGCTAATACTTAGGTTTGGGGTTTCCATATCATGGCAGAGAAAAGTCAGGGCACTACATACATACATACATCCTTCTACAATTAGTCAGTGTTTAGACACCTTCTCCCTGTGATACTTTCTACACTACTTGGCTAAACTGGCCAATTTAGCAGCATAGCACTCTTATTAACATCCTGAGACTGGTTTAAACAAATAAAATATGGGAATTTTTGGATTCCTATAATGTGGCAGCTAAAACAATATTAATGCTTTTTTGATATATGCTTTACCTAATGATTTAAAATTAGGCAGTCTACCATTTCTAGGAGATTTTATATATACCAGTATTTTGCCTGCTGCAGTTCTGTATTACTGGCAGAGCTATGGTATATTGGGGTATAATAAAAAAATAAATATTTGTGACTAAAATAGTGAAAAAGTGGTCAGAAACCATCAGTACCATCCTTCAGCTGTAATACAGTTTTCAAGATAGATGAGACAGTCCCTACTGCTATACACTTTACTTTCCAGTTCCTATTGCTTAGCGATCTATGTATAACACTGATAAAAGCTGAGATTAAAATCAGAGATTGAAGGTGGAATTCCTGTGCTATTAAAATGTGTCCCTCTGCTTCTTAGCTCTGTACTGCTTGTAGTCTCCTCTGTATTAGCTACACCCCCTGAGCTTGTGCTTTTGTGTATGATCTAATGAACTGGTCCCTTACTGTCATGTGTATGAAGCAGAGTTATAAAACTTCTTATGTGAATGTTACCTATGTGTCTGTTACTGGCTTTGGGATAATAACTTAAGAGATGGTGCGTTTAATGTTGTGAAACTAAATTGCTTAGAGGCCATACAATTTCAATTTTATTTGCTTTATTCTACATCTGAATAAACCAAAAAAGTAATTTTGAAATCACAACTGCCAAAACTGGAACCAAGGAAACTGCTATACAGGGGCAGATGAAATCCGGCATTGTAAAACTACATCTGTTAGTTTTGGAGGTGTATTATCACACAACAAAGCAAGTTGTTAAATATTAAGCCAGGCAATTAACATTAATCTAAACATTAGATAACCTCGACTATTGGTAGGGTACCCTCCTAACCCCTGAGGAGTTGCCTCTTTTTCATGCCTGTAGCCTAACTTAGGGGGTTATTGGCTAAAGTCCGAATTGTTGTGTAAAGCTGTGAATTCACCAGCTAAAGACAGCCGTAATAGACTGCTAATGTTGCAGTTGCATCTTTATAACGAGAATATGGTCACAGTTGCAGTTTTACTATGGAAATATCGTCACAGTCGCAAATTTAAAAATTGTCTCGGTTGCGACTTTACAATGGGAAAATTGTCACGGATTTACAGTGGAAATATGCTGTTTGAGAATTCAACAGTCGAATGCTCACTTTAGTCAATAACCCCCATAGTGCAAACTACTGTACTATTAAAACATTTTGCCCTGTTAGTACAATCTAAAATCACCAATCCTGCATTTGTTAATGTTAAAAAAGAAAGTGGCACAATGTGTTTATAAAGGCTCCACCAATCAGGTGTAGTGAAATCTTATCAAAATAGATGATAACCCCAAGAAAAATAAGCAAGGGTAAGAGCAATAAGCACTCTAAAAGGCCTTATAAGTAAAAATAATAAGGCTGAAGGAGACAATGAATACCTTTTCAAGTTGACCATTGCCGGGATGCACATGTGCTCACAGTCAAATGTAGTTAATTGTGTTATAAGTTTATGAGTGACGGAGGAAGTAAATTATGTCTATTTCTATGAGTGCAATGTCACACCGTATTTTGTGCAGTAAGTGTAATTTCTATCAGTCCTCATAAACTTGTATAGAAAATGCTAAGGGGTATGTTGCTGGGCACAATCAGTACCTATAAAACCTAAATATGTGCATTTTACCCAAAGGGAAACATCATGTGGTTTAAAATGGCTGAATGTTTTCATTTCCAAAACACATAGGGCGAAATTTACTAAGGGCGAAACGATTGCCCAAAGTTAATTCCTGCCCGCACGTGCGGTATTCTGATCGATTTGCGATCGTAAATAAAGCGCAATTCCGATCGTGCGATCGCAAATCGATCGGAATACCACACGTGCGGTAAAAATACCGCACGTGCGGGCAGGAATTAACTTCGGGTGGACTAAATCCGCCCTTAGTAAATTTCGCCCATAGTGAGCCTAAAAATAATGTTAAATTGCATATGGTATCCTTGTATGGTTTTCCCATCCACTGGGAAGAGCGTTGATAAAACTTCTCATCTCCTCCTACAGTCTAGCTGCCAGCTTTAGTCATATGTTAAAATTCTTTAACAAAAGACCGGACATGGATATGGCCAAAAGTGTGGCTGGGTCTGACATCCTGCAGTTGGGTTGATACTGGAAATTTAGAAAGGGTCACTCTTGGCCTACTTCTTGCCTATACATAAAAAGAATATAAAACATAACATCTGCAATACCTTGTACTCTACTCATTTAAGTATATAAATTCTTGGAGGAGATGGGGTGTTTTGTCTTTATACTGTATTTATTAGTCTTTCCACTCACTGATCCTACCAACCCTTTAAAATAGCTAATAGTACACAAACCTTCCACGAAAATATCCAATGCCACATGAATATCAAAGATTGGTTCTAGATTTGGAAAATAAAAACTGCAGGTATTCTTTTAAAGGGGAACTATAGTCAAATTACATCTTTACATATGCAGTACTATACCTTAGTGATAAGCATTTCTCCCCAGTAGTTGTTTCAGCTGAAGCAAGGTAATTGATTGAGCAGATTTTCACAACTCTTGCACCAGGAAATGTGTGTGACGTGTACTGGTCATCTTTCCATGAAAAGTAACCTCCCCCGAACATTTTTGCCCTATTTACTACTTAGCACATGTGCACAAGTCACCTTTCCCTCTGTAATCTCCTGCATTCCAACTTAATTTATGTGGTCAAAAGGTCAGCACACTGCTTAACCAATAGCAGTCAGGCAGGTTTTCCTCTGTAATCTCCTGCTGTCAGAGTTACCCGAAAGAGAGGAATAGGAGATGGCAATTCCGGAGTATTACCCACAGCGAACTTGATGCTAGCTACAACTAGGGTGCGGAGTCTAAGACGTTGCAGGTCTTCACCCAGAGCTCCCGCAAGGAAGTTAGGATTTAGCTGTGGGCAACGTCCAGGTCGCGGTCCATAGGGTAGCTGTCCACTGGTGAGGAGGAGGCAGGTACAGGAAAGGCTACGAATGGCAGCTACAGGGTGGACACAACTGTGACAAGGATTAATTATATAAATATATAACAGGCAAGGACAAGCAGGTGTACTGTAACTTAAAAATCGAGCAGACTATAACTTTAATAATAGAGCAAACTATGACTTAATTAGGCCTGGAGGAACAGTACTAGCATCTAGCTAGAACTATATTCGGGCGTAGAGTTAGCAGACAGGCTCCCTTATATAGGAAGGAAGCCTGTCAGCTGATTGCGCCGTGAGCAGAAAAAAGGCGCATAACCGTGCTGTGCGCGCCCAACGTCAGCGTGCACGAGCGCGGTCATGAGGGAATGCACGCTGCTCCCTGGCGCCGGAGGCAGAGCGACGCAGGAGCGAGGAGCGGTAAGTATTAATCCTTACACCTGCATTCCAACTTAATTTATGTGGCCAAAAGGTCAGCACACTGCTTAACCAATAGCAGTCAGGCAGCTTTTTCTTCTCATGCAGAACAGAAAGGAGAGGGAGAGGAAAATGTCAGCTCTCAGGAAAACTAATTAAGGGAAATAAACTGCAAGTATTATTTCTTCCCTAAACTTTATTTTAACTATTTGTGTCAGCAATTGGCTTAGTATAAAGGAGTTTTATATGTATGTGTGCAGTTATATCAGCACTAGAGTGCCCCTTTAAATGTAAACAAGATTTCTGTTTCTGAGAAAGAGGTTTTCATTTTAACAAAAAGGAAAAGACAATATCCATGACTTGGTCCTACCATTTTCTGGTTATCCAATTCTGTAAATGAAGACTGTAGGGTACGTAACTTCCTATCAGAGACAGGACAAGAGGAAAAAACTTGTCATCTGCTTCCATCTTCAGTTTTGTCTTTATGTCCTGTAGGAAGAAACAGAACAGTGGGATTTAATTTAACACAATTATTATTTAGGTTAGGACAGTTTTATTTTTTAGCTATTTTCAAGTGCCCCATTAGCAGTTCCTTACTGTCTCTTATCTGAAGCACTGTGCTAATATTAGTTCTCCTAGCTGATTTAATGAAAACCATGGTTTCTTTACATTACTATAGCCTGTGGCAGGCTATGGGTATATATATTTCTCTTAATAAGATAGTGTGTATCACAGTCATAACAGAAACCTGTAAAGAAGATGCTTACAACATAATATATGAATACTACCGTATTTGCCGGCGTATAAGACGACTTTTAACCACTGAAAATCATCTGAAAAGTTGGGGGTCGTCTTATCCGCCGGGTATCACTTTTTTCTCTCTCCTTACCTAGCTCCTCTGTTGCCCGGCTGTCTGTGCTGAGTGCTACACCATTCCTCCCCCAGCATTGATGTAACTTCCTGTGAGCGACAGGAAGTTTAATC
>WMED01017839.1:0-12881 GCA_019650415.1 Pipa parva | reverse complement strand
GTGCTTCCTATAACTCACAGGGAGAGCATGCACGCCATACAGGGAGGGCGCATCGGTGCTGTTTCAGGCTAGGGAATGCAACCTGGAACTACTGTAAAGCACTTCTTTACAGGTAAGAAATTTAACTTTGTTAAAAAAATTTTTGATAAATCGTATTTGCATTAAGGTGTTAATAAGCATAAATAATAAAATGTATTTTTTTGTAAATCAGGATGACTGTTCCTTTAACAACACAGCAATAGGATTTCATTTTGTGAAAAAAAGGGAGTTGTAAATGTTGGGGCTTCAGACCATAAAGTTTGGAAACCTCAACTTTATACGCTGCAAAAAACCACTTCATCTTTATATACATTGGAACATAATATGTATGGTTAAACACATAACATGCGACATCAAGTTCAACCTTTGCAACCTCATCTCCATGTTGATCCTTCTGGAAACTGGGATTGTAACTGGTCTACTGGGCAGTGTACATGAGTGAGTGCACCATTTTACACTCCCACTCATGCATCAGAAAGACTACAATACGAAAGTTCAATTTATACATTTCAAAGTAAATAGCATAAAAATAAATGTAGGGAAATGAATCCTGCACTTGCAGTGATGAAGTTTGGTGCTCAGTCAATCTTGTTTTTATGGGTCATCTCCCTCTCTCTATACTGATACAGCAATTATACAATCAAAACAAATAACAAAGACTGCTGGATTATGGCTCATTATCATCAGAATACATATCAATCTAGGGTTAATCACACAAAAGGTTAAGCTCATCGGACAACTCCAGGCATGTAGTGACTGCATGTTATTCAATGTAAATAGTCAAAACTGGAAAAACGGTAGACAAACAGGTTGTGGAATCTGTCGTACTGAACGGATAAGCACAAGTTTTGGAAGCTGGTACAAAATACTGTTCTCCTCCAGCTAATGAAAGGTAGTGTTATATCATACTGGGGTACAGATACAGCCCTTTGAATATTACCTACAAGGAACTGCATTTAATAATAGAGTGCAAATTCATCTCTCTAGAAAATTAATGCTGGAGATTTAAAAATGAAATACAATATACAGAACCAGTAGTGGCCCTGGCCCTATTGGTGCCCTAGGCAACCCCCCACCCAGTGCCCCCCCTGTCCCATCCTGCGCCGCCATCCCCTCTCTGCCCCACGCTGCATCCCCTTGCCCCAGGCCCCCCACTCACCTCCAAAAGCACCGTCACTAGTAAAAAAATAAATAAAATGCACTCAAGCGCCCCCCTGGACACCCGGCGCCCCGAGCATCTGCCTATGTGGCCTAATGGGAGGGCCGGCCTTGTACAGAACAATACTTAATGGAAAACTAATGGGGATTCACCAAGAGAATCAGGACAGATCTCTGGGTCTGTAACAAAATTCATAGGGGGTTATTCACTAAAGTCCAAATTGTTGCATTATAGGTGTGAATTAGCCAACTAAAGACAGTTGCAATAGACTGCTACTGTCGCGACTTTACAATGGGTACATTGTCGCGGTCACAACTTTACAATGGGGACATTGTCGCGGTTGCAGATTTGCTATGGGAATCTGCTGTTTGAGAATTCGACAGTTAAATTCACACCTTAGTGAATTCAGCCATGGGCTGTATAATCCATGTTATATCCATGAATTAACAGGTTCCTGCAAACTTTGTGATCATATTTACTGTATTTCTGGGTCACTTCAGTTAGACTGAGCCCAGGTATGTCTATATTAGCTAGTAAACAAGGCAGTTAACCCACATTTGGTGTGCCTCCTATACAGTTTGTCAAAGAAACATGGGAAAATATCTAATTAGACAATCTCCTGTGGTATGGACATCTCACCAGTGACATGCCACATAAGGTCAGAGGGTGCTGAAAATTATATTTTTACAGAGGCTAGTGGACAAAATGCTTGAATCCATAACTGTAACACGCTTTGTTTGATTGTTTCTAGATTGATTGTTTCCAGGCTGTGCTTCAGTGCCAGCCAATTCCTTGCACTAGTGACTTGTAAGTTTAGAAGGGCATCTGCAGTAGGAGATTCCCTGTGCATTTGCCAGTATACCATGCTTGCCATGCAGTAGGTAAAGGCAGCTATTAAAGGGAAACGACATTTGCAGTATCTTGCAGGGCAAGTAAAACAACAAACTGACATAACCCTAACTGAACATGAATGTCAGTCTAAAGTAGGGAGCACTAATTCAATCATGTGAATTGTGCCATCTAAATAACAATAATCTAAATAATCATTTTTATAAATGGCCTAGTGAACCCTTCACGTGTCTTAGACTTTGGACAGGTGTTCAGAACGCAGCTTCCCACTGTAATCTGTGTAACCAAATGCAGGTCTTTGCACAAGGGAGTTTGAACTCTATTATTATCTATAACAATAACTGAATGAGGTCATCCATATATCACTTCTATTGACTTTCTGCAGTCCAAAAGTCCATTTGTTTATACAGAGCAGGTCTGTTATTGTACATAGTCGGTCAGATAGGGGGCAAGTTGGGCTGTGAAAAGCAGTTAAAGAATAGACAATCTATGAATCACCATCAGGGGAGGTCTTGCTAAGAGGAAAGGAAGGCACATTCTAGCAAATGACCATCAGCATTAGTAAACTAGCACTAAATATAGTTGATTGAATAACATTATCAGTTGGATTATTTTTAATGCTTGTCTCCAGTTACAATAGGGGGCTCATTTGCAGCCTCAAGGAACTGTAAAGGGTGGGTGGAACAGATGCCTGGCACTTCCTTGGATGGCAGTAAATTGACCATGACAGCCCTTAATCACTATAAAGGGCCTTTGGGTTTTACACAGCTTCAGTGCAGTTCTGTTTATAGGATGTTCGGAGCGGAGCGTTCACAGCAAAACATAATATATCAACATTAGAAAAAAAAACCCAGAAGCCCTCCATAAAATGAACAGTGATTTGTATACATTTTTTGTGCATATAACCAGAATTTAACATAAAACTTGTGGTTATCTCAGTCAACCAGATAAAGTATGACAACAAGAGGACAGCTTGGTTAGGAAGAAGGATTTCTGCACAGCTGGAATGTTTGCTAGTTTCTGGCTGAGATTGCCTACCATGTCTGCATAGCATTCATAACTGGCTCTATGAATTCACATATATTGTAAAAAAAACAAACATGTGAATCTTTGGAGCGATACAAAATTGGCTGCTGAAAGGGAACAGTAATAAATAGGATGGTATATAACCTTAGTAGTTAACATACTGGGTTCAGTTTCACCCTCAACATCATCTGAATGGGGTTTCCATGTTCTCATGTACTTGGGTTTCCTCTGGGTATGAATTTCATCCCACAGTTCAAAAACACTGGATGCATTAGAACCTGACTTCCAAACTACCCTAGTTTGTCTACACAACTGTATGGGGAAAATAGGCTGCAGGATCCACAGGGACAGGGGCTGAACTAAATGGCTAATCTCTGGAAAGAATATGTGCTGTATAAATAAGTATTTATCTCAATTTTTCAACCACTTTCATATTTTCATTAGGCGTGCATGGATTTTCTTGGTCTGAAGGCTGCAAGGACTTTGCTTAAAGGAACAATTTAGCTATTGACAATTACTCACCTGCCTATGATTTTACAGAATATATCATTTATCTAGTTCTCTCTTTTCAAATGCCCAATCTCACACCGATGTTCCCCACCTGCTTTTCTCCGATTTCTCTTTTAGAATTCTGAAGCCTGTGCATCAAGTCACTGACGTAAGATTCCAAACTGATCAGCTGAAGAGGAAATCGGTGAGAGAGGAGGGACTTCAGCAGGAAACTGGCTATAAATTAAAAACCTTTGAAAATAGGTACATTAAGGGTACTGCCAAAATTATTTACCAGTGTCCATTATATGGGCAATTTAAGGACACAGGGATCTCACTTACTAGATCTGTTTAAGCCAAAGATTACAACAGTTGGCATTTGACAGACTGTGGAGTTTGAGAATGGGGATTGTTTTTAACCCCAGCATATTAAAGAATTAACAAACCCTCATTAGAATTAGATCCAAGGGTGATTTTTAAGGGGGAGGGATACTTACTGGTATGTGTTTTTATGCTCTAGTGCAGTAGTTCTCAACCTGTGGGTCGCGACCCCTTTGGGGATTGAACAAAAGTCTCACGGGGGTCGCGAACACGCTGTGAAGCCAGAAGAAAGCACAGGTCTCTTTATAGAAGGGTTCCTGCACGATGACATCGGGCCCAAATGTCATCACGTGACACGCATACGTGATGACGTCAGACCCAGATGTCATCGCATGATGTAAGTTCCGGGGGTCGCGGTCTCAACAAGGTTGAGAACCGCTGCTCTAGTGCAATGTAAAACTGGCACCGCACTTGCTCAATTCTCTGAAAGACACAGGAACAGGAAGACAACTGCAGTGCTTGTGAAGAGCAGAAGAGATCGGTGAGGTTAACAAAGCAGGAGGCATCATTGGATTAGAAAACACCTACCGATAAGCATTCCTCCCATCCCCCTTAACAGCCACCCCTGGACCTAACAAGCATTTAGTTCTCCTTTAGTAAAATTAAACTAAACTAATAAACTAAAACCAGTAACAACAGCAAGACTCCAGTTGCACAGAGACCTTGGGTTCCTTTGCAGAGCTGTCCAGTTGTCCATTTTCACAAGTGATATCATTAACCAGTCCAGGCTTTAAAGATCTTGCTCTGCATTAGAGTACAATGCACACTGAAAGCTGGTAAAATGTCATTAGGTTAACGTTTCACTTAAGGAAGGACATTACTCGACAGCCCTGCCTGTGTGGTCAGTAAAATCAGTTGGACAGGGTTACAAAGGGTGGAATCTAATTGTTGGTGACTTTCTCACCATTCCTTGTGTGATAAGCCACTTGTCTATTGGCTCCAAGTCTGTGTTTCCACCTCTAAATCTCCTCTGGATCAAAACCAGAACATCAAAGAATACAAGAAAGGAAAGCAGTGGCAAGAGAAAAAAAAGAATAAAATGAAGAATGAATATGTGCTATAGGCATTCCCATAACAGGATCAGGCCAGGTTACATAGAATATTAAACAGGAACCACAATACTTCTTTCATGTCTGAGCTGAACAACATGGCATTTTAAATTGACTCTCCATTTTTTCCACAGTTCCATACACCGGATTTCTGGGCCTGTAATAAAATGACACACCCTATCCGAGCCGACTGAACACTGTCCGCAGCAATGTTAAATTCATGCTATTTAGATAATCACCTCTGGCCAAGTACTTTTTTAACTTGTGCCAAGGCAAACTATTAGTGTTACAAGTGCAGACACATTTTTTTTTTTTATATGCAAATATTTTGAAAAGTGGATTTTTTTTTTTTTATACACAGAATAAAGTTGAGTGATTTCGTACCAGTCAATGTGGGTAACAGGAGGAAGAGCATCAGCAATTTTAACTAAACATACTGTAGACCAATTTAGCTAAAACTTCCAGATGTAATCAGAAGCACAATCGGGCTAATGCTCAGATCACACAGTCACAATAGTGATAGGAAGGTGGGAATTACACATCCTGCTAATAACGATTTGCTTGACCACAGACAAATGAATTCCGGCAGAAGAATCGTTTAGTCTGTAGCTTCATATGCACCATCACAAAACACATACAATTACAGAGATCCTCTCCATGTAAAAACCAATCAGTAGCAATGCTGCAAAAAACATATAACTGAATATTTATAAGATATGCTTCATTTAGAGGAAGAAAAAAAAATATTTTAATAAATTGGAAACAAAATATAACCCTCTCCCCTGATAAAATACAGCAACAATTGCAAAAAAACAAAAAAAGAATTATACCCTTTTATAAATATTTGGTATAAAATGGGAAATATTGTGACCCTTTTTAAAACATGTAAATACATGAACATGATGATTTGCTGCCAGCTATTATCAGACAAGATGGCGTCTAGCCCACATCCCTACTATTTATATTCTTTGCTGTGCACATGAATCATCAGTTCTTTGAACATTTGCTGAACAATAAGTGTGGGTTAATTTCTCAGCACCTGGGAAACAACAAGATGAAGTCTTACGTCTGGGCTACCCTGAAAAGCTCTGCAGTAAATAAAGCAAAGATGATCTGTAATTAACAACCTGAGTAATTATGACAAACTGAAAAATTAAACTCTGACCCACTATGGGCTGAGGAGCCAATGTGCAAGTTGCCTGCGACGTGGAGCCAATGTGTAGTTAAAATAAAAGATAACTTTATCAATTCCACGGCATACAGGAATTTGAACCTGCGCTATACATCACATGCCCATGAAGTTTCAGCTATCACAATGCTAGCCTATTTTTTGTGGATTGCTAAAGTAGTAGGGCCATCTAGAGGCTGGCAGAAGTATTATACTGTTCAGTTTATTTACATAGTTACAGCACTAAGGGACATATTAATCAAGATTAAAAGAGGACACAATTTTTTTTTTTTTTGCAGAATGTTGAAAAAAAGGTCCTGAGCTTTCCCCATGCAAAATTAAACTGTGGGGGCTCCTTGATCGTTGTGGAATCCATATGGGTATATGTATTATGCTACTGCTAGTGGGCAAATCATGACTAACTATGTCTATGTGAACTAACAACAGTCTGGAGTGCTGTAAAGTTGGTAGGGAACTGTAGCAGAGGTAACTTGTAGGTTTTTTGCAGGGGTGGGTTTATTTTTATTTCCCTATCATGTCCTCTCAGGTTAATTTAGCATCATCCACAACTGATCCTATACCAAACTTGCAAAGAGCATAACTATAGTACTATTAATCCAGGTGTGCATTTTAACCATTCACACATCTGTTCATCAAGGATTTCAGCTTCTGAGAACATTGCTTGTTCTATACCTGTGCCAGTTTCATCTTGAATGTACAGAACATCTAAAGATGCAACATTCTAAGTACAAAATGTACCCTTCACACAAAAGCTGGTTAAGGCATTGTGGCTCACCCCTCCAATGTTCTGCTTCCGGACATCTAGAGCTGATGCTAATCCCCCGAGTGCCTGGGGGTCCTCATATGTCACACTAGAAGAGAAAGAAAAGTTGGTGGATATACTTTTCTATCATTTCTTTCCAGGCACAAAGTATATAACTGCTTTGACTTGAACATTGTTTTTTGCAAGCAGAGGGGATACTGCAGCTTGAGGGTGTATATGTTCATGATCACAAAAATAGCAGGAAACTACACAACACATATGGATGCAGCAAATATTGCCTGGCTTATGAGCATTCATGTGTGCACAAACAATCCCTCACTCAGTGTAGCTATTTGGTTGTCGCAAAGCAAAAACATTGCAACCTAGCCATATGGAAACAGTCTTCTTGAACCCTATGTGAGGGTAGATTTAAAGATTCAAAAATTAATTTTCCATTTTTGCTTTTTGGAGATTCCAACTAAGCTGCTGCAGAGGAGTTGGTTGAGGGGTGGCTTTTTAGATAAGTAATGATAGATATTTCATTACTGTTGCTAAACTGTACTGTTTGAGTCAACATTATCCATACATGTAGTACCTAATTTGATTTGTTTTCTAGGCTTAAAAGAGAACTATAGCATTACCTGCTATGTAGCTGATTGTGCCCAGCAGTAGTACACTAACAATACTGCTACACAATCAGCTTCCATCTCATGATCCTATGCCCAGGATCCCTGATGCAGCTCTCTTCCTCCCTATGTATATGACATAGACTGTCACATACTACCCTACCCCCTTCCTCATATTGGAGCAAGATATGGTAAGAGATGCAAAAAAAAAAAAAAGTTACAGTGGATACTAGTTTAAAAAAATAAAGAGGTACTCTGGAGACTTTATCTCGAGAACAAGGAGCAATGCTGTATTCATGATGTTAATGAGCAATAAATTAAAAAAAAAAAAAAAAGCATGTTTGGTTTAGTGTCATTTTAAAAGCAACAATTAGATTGTCAAATGTCTGCTGATGACTTTATTATTGCTTTTATGTCTACAATTTATGGATTGCGGTGTGTGTAAATATATTTCCCAGAAGAGGGGCTTAGAAACACAAAAAGAGAACCATAAAATTCCACTTCATTCCATTTATTTTATTAGGAAAAAGCAGATCTGAAATACTGTGCTGAGATTTGGGGCCAAAAGGACTCAGTTGTGAGTGATAAATACAATAAAAGCTCACCTCTACTTGGAACACATAAATGTATACAGCAAAACGGAGAGGATGTTGCTTTTGATTAGATTCATTGGTTCAATAAACTGATGTTACAAGCAGGTTTCCGATAGGAAGATCTTTGCACTATACTCACTTTTTTCTCTGATCAGCCAGAGAGTTGGTTCTGGTGTGTGCAAACATATCAAAGTCGTCCTGTGGATTGGAGGTGGGCAAATTGCTAAGTGTTGAGCTTACATTGTTTGAACCTACATCTGTAATAAATCAGAAGAGCGGCCCATTAAATGGAGTATGAAAGCAAATTAACAGTTTTTATTTTTCCTATTAATGGAAGAATGTGGTTATACGCAATTTATTTTGCAATAAACATTTTTTTCAGTTAAAATTTAATATTAAAAAAAATTATAACCCATTTATAATTTTAAGAAAATTGAGTTTAAATTCCTTTCCTCAATTAACAAAATGACAACAGATGAGTAAATTAAACAGGCAGTTAGCTCACTGTAGAGTTAAAATCCCACGAACTTAGCTGTGAATATCTGTACATTCCTAGAGGTAGGTGTTTGTACGGCATGTTACCCAAACATAATGATACATAAGACATCCTGCTTCTATAGCTACAATGAAACTAATTCCCAAAACATGGTTTTAACTTAAAGTGCACCTGTCACCTCAAAACTAATAATAATTTAGGTTGTACTAATGAAATAAACATTTATGTAAATATAAATGTATTTTTAAAAATGTACCTTTATACAGCGTTTCTCTCTGTCATCTTCCCTGCCAGCCCGACTTTTCTTTCCTGAGTGTTGGATGGGTGGGTATAAACGATGATTGACATTAAAGCTCCTCTAATCAGATCCCTTACATCACGATCTAGCAGGGATCTGATTGGAGGAGCTATAATGTCAATCATTTAGCCCCGCCCACCTGACAATCCGGAAAGAAATAGCATGCTGATAGGGAAGATGACAGAGAGAAACGCTATATAAATACATATATATATATATATATATATTTAAAAAACGTTTAGTTCATTATTACAACCTAAACTAGTATTAGACTTTAGTATTTGTGACAGGTGCACTTTCATTCTTTCATTCTCCAAAAACAATTTCAAAATTATAATAGTAAATCCTAATTTATACTTAAAAACAATTACAAAAAAAAAAATAGTGCCTCAGGCTGGCATAAACTATTATTCCCTATGGAGTTAGCCCTGTGACAGCCAGAATAGAAAAAAATTCCCCTCAAAAAAGAATATCGATATTGATGTGAAATGGAATGAGACCCGAATAGAATAAAACTGCAGAGTGTGCTGCTGTCAGCTGAGACTGTGCTGCTGCCAGCTGAGACTGTGCTGCTGCCAGCTGAGACTGTGCTGCTGCCAGCTGAGACTGTGCTGCTGTCAGCTGAGACTGTGCTGCTGTCATCTGAGACTGTGCTGCTGTCAGCTGAGACGGGGAAAAAAACTGCATCAATCCTCTATAAATTAGGGAAATCCAAATAGAAGAGTGAAATTAAAATTAACCACAAAACAGGGTAACACCAATCAATATGGTGAAAATGACCTTCGTTCATTTCCCCTAATGTGCCTATCCCCAAAAATATTTCTTTGTATAATAAGAATAATGGGAAACAGCCAAAGTGGAAATAAAAACAACAATTCCTAGGGAAGCTTTATTGTAATTGTCTACTTAATTTATATTAAGAGACTAACATACTGGTGGACCACGATCTACATTTGTCACATTAGCTTAAAGCAGGGGTCGGCAACCTTTTTGGCTGAGAGAGCCATATAGTGCGGCTCTGCTCAGCCCTTTCGAATCCGGAGCCGCTGACGTCATATGTGACGTCACATTGGTAACGTCAGTAGCTCCAGATTGCCTAGCAACCCAGAAGCTTGGTGATGTCAATGGCTCCAGATTGGCTAGCAACCCGGAAGCGCTGAGAGAGCTTAGTCTCTACAGCGCTTGCCGGCGATTAGCCAGCAGACTATAACAAATGGTGCTTGCATGTGAGCACCACTTGTTACAATCAAAGAGCCAGATGTAGCCATCAAAAGAGCCACATCTGGCACGAGAGCCATAGGTTGCTGACCCCTGGCTTAAAGGATGAATTGAAAATATGAAATATTGTAGCTGCATCTCTCATTTATGTTGTGAAAGTTTAGAATAATTTCATTTGAGTATTTTGCAACACTGATATCAGCTACATGCCTGCATCACTGCAACACCTGCCCTTCTCTCTTTCTTTTATATATATATCTACAGTGTATATATAAGTATTTCACTGTAGTCCAAACCCATACTGCAACATATATTAGCAGGCATCACTGCATTAGGACAAATCACTGCAACCCGTATTACCGAGACTGCCCAGTTGGGAGCTTAGTGTAGATGGAGCTGTGTTTCCAAGCATTGGGCTGACAACTGCAGGTGATCCAGGACCAAGATCAATCAGGTTATCCTCAGTCACCTCATTCAGCACCTACAAACAGGACAAGAGAAAGAAGAAAAAAGACAATCTATCCAAACTGGTTCTATTAAAGGCAGTGCTTTGTAAATAGAGGTTCTGCAATCCATAGCAACCAAACCTTTTCTTTACTGTAAATCAGTTCTGTGTTACAGAACTTGCACACATTTGCATGCACGTGTGTAAAAGAGTGCAAGAAATAAAATGTTTCAGAAAAAACCTAGTTTCATACTACCATATATAACTGCTAAAAGGTGCACTTACCCCATTTGTGCTCTGTGCCAAGCGACCTGACCTGTACCTCTCAAACCTGTTTTGAAAACAAAAATAGGCAGGCCTGTGATAAGCTCAAAAAATAACAATTCAATGCCCTCGTTGTAATACTATGCCCTGAGAATGAGAATACCTCAGACCCAGCATTGCCTTAAAATACATCCTTTGTGGCATGCCAATTCCAAAGGATCATTAACGGAAAGCAATCGGGGAATATTCTCCACGTTTTGTCATGTCAAATATGCCCATGATAAAAACACAGGGAAATCACCCCTTGTAACATTAACCAATAGGTACTGTGGCTGTGGAGACCTGAATCCTATATTTTCTATTATCTTTCCTCCCGCATTTACTTAAATGCCATTTGTCCACAGTAGTGGCTAGTTAAGAAAGGTAATGTATTATATGGGGATACATTTAAAGGATAACAAGATGGCTACCAGTTCTTCTTCCTACTTTACCTCTCTCCCTCTCTCCAATTTACATTGTAAACTCTTGCCGGAAGGATTTTCATTCCTGTTTGTTTCTTTAGAACATGTCACAATAAAAGAAAAATGGGGTGCTACAAAACTTGAATTAACCAAAAACTGTTCCAGCACCTGAAGATATGGGGCTCATTACCTTTCATACCGCAGAAAGACATTGTTTAAATCGTCATTTACATGTAGGAGCTCCTCTGTAACCTCTTCATTAGATACCCGGGAAATAAGCTCCACAATCCTTTGCTGCATGGCTCTGCAAGTTCTGTTTAGGTCCTGAGGAAGAATTAATGTTGAAATTGGCAGCGAAATGCAAATCTTACCCTACTTTCCCAACTAGTTTTTATTATATTTACAGTCCATTGTCGGGGCTATGCTCTGCTTTATGCAGTCAGATTTTGGTATAGAAATGGAATAAATTGAATTGGTGTTAGATAAAATAAATTTCTGAACATTCAATATTAATACGTGTTTACAGTGTTTATGTACAGATAAAATGTGTTTTATTACTATCCCCACATATAGTCTAAATATGGAGGTTTCCCAGTCTTTTGCAGGTACTCTGTAAAATACAAGGTGTCTTGTGTCTGGATTCAACAGAAAAGGTTAAATGTGGCCAAAGCAGAAAAAGTGGTGAGGAATGTGATCAAACTATCACAATCATCATTGAACTGCAATAACATTTGAATAAAGCATTTCCTGGAAATAGGCAAACCACTAAAAACAGCATAGCTTTTTAGTTTTATACAGTGTCTTTGTGGCACACCATCGTAAACGGTACACAGATGGTTCTGAAATAGGTCGCTCCCGCTTAAAAAAATAAATATTTTGTGTAAAATTAAACTCATTCTCCACCTTTTCAGACATGTTAATATAGTTAATTAAATTGCAGTCCTGAAATGAGCAGCATGTATATCAACCAGTGTGCAAACTAGAACCCTCCACCATTCAGAATGGCACAACATCCAGTTTGTTTTTCAATTAGGTTAGAATGTGATGAATAACCCCCAAGAAGGATCAAGTTCAAAAGAAAATCATAGGGACTGAAAAGAGAATAAAGGATGTAGGAGAAACAATTTTGATTAACGGGCCCTGATCTCTTATTTCCTGGTGAGCCCAAGTACTCCAGTTCAGTACTCCAACAATGATTCCACCTAAAACAAAGGTAAAAAAAACATCGGCATATTTTTGTGTTTAGGGATCTTTCCTTAACAGTTGGCAGAATGGGTTACAGCTTACTAGCATATGTGGGTGGACAAAGAAAAGACTGCTAATTCTTGTATTGTCTTACCTGTAATAGCTCCAGGTCTGAAGCATCCTCCTGCCCAGGAGTCATTTCTGTAAGCATCTCAGACATTACTTTTGTGTTTCCTCGCACTATATCCAGTTCGCTACGCAGCCGTCCAATCTAAAAGGAATATAACAGGATCTAATTGCATGTAACACTGCATAACACTGAAGTGCTGAGACGAACAGTGACGTAGATCAAAATTGAACAATGGTGATTAT
>WMED01017838.1:357-12882 GCA_019650415.1 Pipa parva | reverse complement strand
TAGCTAAAGTCGGCTGGACGCTGCAGCTGCGCCAGACTCTGTAGCTAAAGTCGGCTGGATACGGCAGCTGCGCCAGACTCTGTAGTTCTGCCTATTCATCTACATTGTACCTTTACAGCTGGTGCCATAGCTGCTTCCTGCTAATACAATAGGCAACTCTCTTTTCAGATGTCAAAACCCTTAGTGGGTCATTAGCTAAAGTCTGAATTGTCTCATAAAGTTGTGAATTTGCCACTTTCTCATATTATTAGTATTAGTATTCAGAAAACTCTGGGTTGTGCAGAACGAGAGTCGCACACTACACAACAGGCAGATACTGATGTGGTTGCAACTTTACTATGGGAATATTGTTACGGTTGGGGATTTGCTATGGGAATCTGCTGTTTTGTGAATAAGGAGTAGAGAATCGGGGATGTGGCCACCCGAAGTGATGAAAATTCACTTTGACAGTCAAATTCTCACTTTAGTCAATAACCCCCTTTGTCAGAAGTTAACCTTTATTGCTGCAACTTCTTTGATTTTGGATCTAATTACTGGATGGAAACTTGAGTTTTAACCTGCCCACTAGAATGGTAAATCTCGCTAGGAAAAGGCCACATGAATGTATTGAACTGCTGCAGCTTTTGTACATTTTTAGGCTTAGGCTACACCTGGAAGGATAATTAAATATATATATAAAAATTCTCCCGGTATATTGATATACTTTTAATTAGGTATAAAATATCGATATTGCCGAGATCAATATTTATTAAGTCCCTTCTGACCTTTTTATCGCTGAAAAGTGATAATTATGGGAGACAAAAACCCATTTTTCCTTATTGAAATGGTTTAGGGCATTTTTTTTTTAAGTCCCCAATGAAAAGATCAGCTTTATCGAAGGGGGCTCCGTTGAAAGTAATGCAAAGTGTATTGGTATCAATGCATGGATATTTATCAATATCATTACATTTTATGTTATTCATAAATTGAGGAAAATGAAAAAAAAAAGGCGGAGAAAAGGAAAAGATGGCGACATTGTGACAAAAATCGACAAAACTGATCCAATTGCAGCGAATCAATTGAAATGACTTTTATAAATGTCCACTACATGTTTTGTGGTAGAAAAACCACACGGTGCTAAGAAACTGCCATAAAGTGAACACTAATGAGCCCCGCTGCCTGTGACCAGAAGTATTCCATAACAATAACCATCTATAGAGGTGAATGACAATCACAGGTGTTAAGTACAGTGAAAAGAAAAATGACTTTGTTGTAACCTAAACCTTGAAATAAGATATCGTGCCACAATAAAACGAGTAAATATGTTAATGTGCCCCAGATTTATAAAGGTCATTGTGACCTATTTGCCACAATTCGATCCGTTTAGCTGCTTTTTCGCCATGTTATCACCGTTTTTTTTTTCTTTTGACCTCATTTTCGATTTTCTTCAGTTTTTATACTGCTGAATAAAATTTAGTGATATCAAAAAACAACGATATATCAGTAAATATTGATGCGTTAACACTGCTACGCCTTACATGACTTCCAAATGGAGCTCTTTTTCCATCGATATCACTGATCTTTTTTGATGGGGACTTAGAGAAAAATGTTCTAAACGGTCTCCATACAGAATAATGAAACCCGGAGAAAGCTTTGACAATTTGTATGAACATCCCCCAAAGTGAGACAAGCAGAGGGCAGCATGGGAGGAAAGGAGCACATCAGTAGGTATTTTACCTCCCTTTCAAAATCATCCCCAGGAAAACAAACATTTAATTCTCCATTAAACATTTTAAATTTGGCATATTTATTGAGGTCAGAAAACTGTATTGCTATTTTTGCTTTTATTCACCCGTTTTTTTGCCCACCGTATTTTCGTTTTGCCCTCATTTATGAAATGCAAAAAAAAAGTATCAATAATGTTAAATATTGATGTAATAATACTGCTAAAATGATCATTAATGTCAAAGGTGCCCTTTGATATCGATATTAACAATTATTACACCAGGGACATAGAAAAAATTTACAGACCCATCTCCATAGGGAATAATATATTTTTGCCACCTTCAACCTGGAAAAAGTTGTATAAGTAAAACAAAAAGTTGTAAAGGGCATAGTAAATTGTAATAGCAGTGAAAAACAGGAGAAAACGGTAAAAAGACAGCAAATGCGGTTTTCCAACTTTAGTAAATATGCCACTACAGAACAAGAGTTGTCTGCATCAAACAGCAATTCTCAAGGGGTTATTCTCTAAAGTCCAAATTCGACTGTTGAATTTTCAAACAGCGGATTCCCATAACAAATCTGCGACTGCGACAATTCTATTGTAAAGTCGCGACTGTGACAATATTTCCATAATCAAATCGCAAATGCGACAATAGTTTCATTATAAAAAAGTGACTGTTTTTAGCTTGTAAATTCACACCTTTATGCAACAATTCAGACTTTAGAGAATAAACCCCACATGTATCCCTTAACAGGCAGGGTGGATATCCTTTTGCAAATTACATTCAAATTAGAATGCTATTATAATTACATATTACCAGCAGTTGTGTTTATCTGAGATACATGGATGAGAGGAGCACAAAAACGGTTTAAGATGTATTAGTCGAGTTGAATAATTAGAAAGATGAGTCCAAATAAAGTATCATATAATACTACAGTACTCATGTTTCTATTGATTACGTGAACTCTATAAAACAACAAACCCCCAATTTTATTTTGCCAAAAAACTAAAACCTGTGAACTAAACTTAAAATGTATTCACTGCTGACTCAACAGTAGCAACTCGGTAAAAGTACTGACTCTTCTGATGTAGCAGCAACTTGCACTTTTAATAAAATACTCTAACTTGGAGGTATCTTTTAACTCCAAGATATGACCTTGGTATAAAAGAAGAAGTATAAATCCTAAATGCTTTTTAGGTATTTGTTATATTATTTTATCTGTAGTTTCCTCAGTTCCTCACTATCAGGAAAAAAGATAAATGAAACCCCAGGAAAAGGCATTTATTCATTATATAAGACAGGGATCAGCAAAGTGTGGCTCGGAGAGCATCTCTTAAGCCCCGCCCATGACCTACAACGTCTCTTCTGATTGGCCGTCAACAGGTCATGTGGTCGGGAGAGTGCGCTCCTCCCCTTTTGTGGCTGGCTATAAAATAGTCGCTTTTGGAGGAGGGAGCGAAATGACTCCCTCCTCAACTAAGTTTGTCGACCCCTGATATAAGAGATACATTTCTGTAATGGCCACAATGGTTATAGCAAATAATATGAATGCACAGTAAAAATCACCATGGGAATATTTCCCCATCGTTTAAAGGAAAATCGCAGAGGGAGCAGACATTGATAAGATGTATGGAACATATAATGCATTTGCCCACCGTTCATTATGATGAGATAATGTTGTGGATAACAGTGTCACTCTTACCTCTACTTTACTGGCTAGCTATGAGCCTGCACACAAAAAGTATGAACTTCATGCATTGTGCACATCACTGTGCACTCTGTTTTCCCTTTAAAGCACATTTAAATCATAATTCTGTCTGGAAGTCACGGACTCTGAACTTTACATTGTATCAAAATGATTTGCACAAAGAATGAAGTGAGTTATTGTATACCTTTTGTAATTATTACACTGTGGGTGAAACAATGGCACAAACCTTTGTTGAAATAATACTTAATTGCCTTCATTTATGTACTGTAACAATTGTTACCCCTACAGCAAATCCTGCTATAGGTGGATTACTATCCATATAAATTATCATTTTTTTTTCTTCAAACATACAATGCATTTGTATTCGCTGAAAATGTCCCATTCTTATCAATACTGAATTGTAACAAAGCGCTCCATGCTTTGGAAATTTGCAGTGTACAGAAATGTATTTACCTTTTAGGAGTTTATATTTCAATAACATTAATTATGAGTATTGACAAAATTAGGCTTACATCTTCCCACCCATTTTACAACATTTTTTTTTTTTTCTGGCTCCGTGGTAGATGGTTGGAAGTGAAATATCTGGCTCAGTGGTTGGTGCCTTGAAGCTCACCTAGAAACAAGCCAAGGTAATACCAATATTTCATTAATACAGAGAACATGCAGGAGAAGGAGACCTAGAATACAGAGCTATGGTTAAGGTAAGGCAAGACTAGAACACAGCAAAGGACAAATTCAAAGTAATCCAGGCAAAATAGACTAGGGGATGACTGGGAGGAGACAAACAGACCAAATACAAATTGAAAGGCAATAGATGTAAGTGGGGTGAATCTGTATTCACAATATAAGGCTTTGCAAACAAAATAATTGTATTTTAAAATCTATCTATTGAGCCCTGCTAGGTGATTTTACTTAAAAAAAAATGTCCTATTTTTTAATCATGGTGGATGGAGGAAATTAAGAACAGAATTTGTCTCCAGTCTTTGGTGGAAAGATAACTGTGGACATAAATATCCAAAAAGTGAAGTAGCTGGAATGTGAGAAACAGTAAAACGTCCATTAAATATGGATGGATGCAGCAGTTTAGACACTGAGTTCTAGGCATAGGTTAATGTATACTAATGAGAGTTTGGGATGTTCCATTTAATGCAGCTGCCATTACCATATTGAGAGATATGGTCATTCTGGGGGTCATTGACTAAAGTGCGAATTCTACTGTTGAATTCTCAAACAGCGGATTCCCATTGCATATCCGCGACCTTGAGAATTTCCCCATTGTAAAGTCGTGACTGTGACAATTTTAATGTAATTGCAGCAATATTTCCATAGTAAAATTGCGACTGCAACAATATTCTTATTATAAAACATGACTGCGACAGTAGTAGTCTTTTGCAACTGTCTTTTAGCTGATGAATTCACACCTTTATGCAAGAATACGAACTTTAGCTAATAACTCCCTCTATCTTTTGATATATTCTAGAGCAATATACTTTAGTGCATCTTCAATTTTCTGCAGCTGCTACTACCATATGGAGAGATGTGATGATTCTCTCTTTTGGTACATTCACTATAATCATTTTAGGTGCCCCTACCTTAACCTGTTTTCTTATTTAGACTACAAATGTGCCCATTATTCAGCTGTTAACTGAAGTGAAAAATGTCACAGGTGTAAGACCAAGCCCTGAATATAAATCAGTAGACTGTCAGATTATTTACAAACTCACGCAGCCAACTCCATGACCCATTTGTACGATGCTCTAAATCCCACTCCCAAATAGGTAGTACACTCTGTAGAACAGGAGTCAAGACTATGAACAACTCATGTCAAATGTGATATATACTATTTACTGAAGACCAGTAAAACTAAGTCTATATAAAGGGATATTTATAAAAGGCAAATAATTATTTGACCATAGTAACACTAGAGAATTTGCATTCAATAGTACTAATATACAGTATTTATATAGCCAATGTCGATATTTATAAAGCCTCTTATGGCTTTTTTTTTTGTTCTTGTGGTTTAAAGGAGGGTTTTGCAACTTATCCACAGTTGATTTACGTTTCCTGTTAATATCAATATTGCTTTTTAAAAGAATGAGAATCTCATTAAAAATAGAAGAAAGTGATTAAGTTTAATCAATCAATAGTCATCTGTATCGATCTTATTTTTCAATATCACCATTTTTATTCACCCCACTATAAATCAGTAAAGTGCAGTGAAAAGAAAATAACTGAAATGCTGCAGAATAAATTGAAAAACAACAAACAGGTTGAAATGACCTTTATAAATTTCTTCTTATGGGGGATATTTACTATTTTCTGTTTTTGCCCATTTTTCCCCAATATAGAAATTTACTAAGCCTGTTTCTACCTATACAAGAATTTGCCTGATCAAGGGTGGCAAAAACCCATTATTCCCTATGGAGATGGGGTACATAAATCTTTCAGTGTCTGGCGAAAATATAGTTGACATCGGTATCAATATTAAAGGGCTTCATTGACACTAATGCAACTTTTTGCAGTATTAACACAAATATTTATCAATATCAATATATTATTTCTGACTTTTCATAAACTAGGGAAAAAGGGAAAATGTGGTGGAAATTTAAAAAAAAAAAAAATGGGCAAAAAGGTCAAAATGACCCTAGTAAATATCCCCCATGTGACTTCTAAAGAAGATCATATGAGATTAAATATGAAGCAGTATTTTACAAATTAGAATAAAGTTGTGCTTTACTTAATATGCGCCAAAAAATGTTTAAAGATGAAAACTTTACAAAATCTCATCAGAGAAGAGACAAATTAATAAAATCTAAATTTGCGGTATGGAACATTTTTACTGATATTGCAATCATGATATTGATATTGCTGATATTGGAAATTTATCGATATCACAATATTGAAATTCAAATGAAATGTTTAATCAGTTTATTTCAATAGAGAAATCCATAATATTGCTGGAAAATTTGATATCACAACATTAATATCGTCAAAAATTGTTCGATATCGCAATATTGCAATTTTCAATTTTATTAAATTTTGCCTAAAATCAGCACAGTGTAGTTGTTGTTAATGTACACACAATGCTTGGTTTTCCTTCTGCTAAAATTCATGAGTTAAAAACCAAATGTCCAGGATTGTTTAATTATTTACAAACATAATCTGCACATACTCATTTTCACATACAGGCAGTTTTACATTTCCCAAAATTTTGTTGCATTTAATTAGTGCAAGAAGTGATTTTGGTATCTGCATTTATAAATTTAAATCTTGGGAAAAATAAAAGCATTTTAACATGGAGATTATATTTATAAACTGCATAATGGTAAAGTAGAACAAGGTAAGGTCTAAGGTCAAACAACATAAGGTATGAAGAGATGAAGAGTAAGAAAAGGTACAAATTCCCACTTAGTTGGATTAGTTGCAATATTCAGTAGAATCCCTTCAGCAATTTATACAACTAGCTCCTCAAAATAAGACCTATGTTTTTTCAGACAACAAACTGTGCTAACAATCTTTAAATGTTCTATAAAGTGAATGGTGTGATACAGTGCTTAATCATAAACATAAAACAACTATATATATATATATATATATATATATATATATATATAGATAGATAGATAGATAGATAGATAGATATTATTGACAGTTCAATAATGTGCAGCTTTTTCATCAAACGGGGGGGATTCACAGTCCTCCTTAAATGTCTCACAGTAGGAAGATACCTAAAGGAAAAAGTGCAAAAGGACAGCACAGTAGTGCCTTACCAAATAAACATAAAAATAAAGGTAAAGTAAAAAATTACCAATAGAACAAATATGTATTATTTATAAATGAGTGATCGTAATCAATCATGTTTTTATTAGCTTTATGCGTAATGATAAATTATAAGAATTATTATTCATGTAATTGATAAGTTCTGAAATAAGTTGAAAATCACCTTCCCATATGTATAATAGATCCTCTATGTATCTGGTGTAAAACTTAATATTTTTGAAAAAAGGACACTGATTCCAAATGTAACGTGTCTCCCAATGGGCCATGAAGAGATTCGCGAAAGAGGGAGCAAATTTGCTTCCCATCGCAGTTCCCATGATTTGCAGGTAAAATTTTTGATCAAAAATAAAAAAAAGTTTTTTGTAAAATAAAAGTGATGCTTAGTGTAATGAATTCGATATGTAAAGTAGACAGGTCACTGAACTGAAACATCATATCCCTAACACAGTCTATGCCAAACATGTGTGGTATGTTAGTATATAGACTATTTACATCGCATGTAAGAAGGGCACAATCGTCATTCCATGTAGCATGTTGTAATTTGTTGATGAGATCAACAGAATCTTGTAAAAATGACTTTTGTATTTTTGTATTTTGACTATAGGCTGGAGGAAATAGTCCACATATTCAGATAAATTGGAACTCAATGAATTGATTCCAGATACTATAGGGCATCCTGGAGGGTTAGTTAAACTCTTATGTATCATAGGTAAGTGGTATAGGTTAGCTCTTTTTGGATGTTTATTTAATAAAAACTTGTATTCACGTTTATTAATGATATTGGCATAAGCTGTGTCAAGGAGAGACTTCAATTCTTTAAAAAATGTATTACACGGATGAAAGGTGAGGCATCTGTATATATTTGTATCATTTAATAATCTGTAAGCCTCAGTGAGGTAGTCTGTTCTATCTAGCACTACTACTCCCCCTCCCTTATTAGCTGGTTTGATTACTATATGGGTATTATTTGCTAACTCAGATAGAGCAGTTTTGTCTTTCTTCGTAAGATTGTGTCTAAATCTCTTCTTTTTTAGATCTTTAAGATCTTTTTCCATGGGTCTCAGGAAGGTTGGTATGGCATCTCCCTGGGATTCAATGGGATTGTAGTTTGATCTACATGTCTTAGGAAAGGAATGTTGATGACCAAATGATATCTCTTTTCTGGATTCTATGATAAAGTGTCTTTTCAATGTTAAGTGTCTCACAAATTTATGTAGTAAGGTGAAGTTGTCAAATTCCCTAGACTTGACCTGTGGTGCAAATGAAAGACCTTTGTGTATAACAGACTGTTCGTCATTAGTTAAAGTATGACTAGAGAGATTGAAGATAGGATTTAATAATGATGTTGATTTGGATCCATGTTTTTTCTTTTGAAAGCCAAATCCTGCATGGTTCCCTCTCCTATATCTCAAAGACGTCTTTTCCCTTTGGTACTGGGAATTCTAAAAAAAAATCATTAGAGGAATTTATATTAATGGATTCAACGGACTCATCTTGATCACTATTGACCCTGTTGCGAATTGAATCTTTTTTGTGCCTATAGAACATAGGGTATGGTTCTTTATATGACTGGTCTTTTTTATGATCTAATCCTCTATTGGTTTTATGAACAAATTCTGTGTGACTTTCATTAATTGTAATTCTTGGTTTTTTTAATTGCATTAGAGTTAATTCTCCTTCTAGTTATTGATCCAGAGCGGGATCTGGACCTGGTTTTGTCTTTAGAGATACCTATATCCATATGTCTAGAATTATGTTTATCCTATCACGTATGTCAGACTGTGTTCTAGGGCGAGCCCCATATCTCTCCATTTTGTACGTTTTCTTTTTTTATACTCAAATGATCTTGTTTCGATTGGTGTATTGATAAATTCCTTGTGAAAGTAATCTCTTATCTGTAAAGAATTTATTCCTTTTTCTATTATAGATGTCTCTGTCAAATTTATCTAATCTATTATTAACATTTTGCATAATTTTTAAAACGTTTTCGTCAATGTCAAATTCTTTGAGAAGATTTTGTATCTCCTCTATCCTGTTCTTAATTGTAGCTATTTTAAAAGTTCTGGCCTTAATAATAATATAAATTAATTTAAAAGAGCATTGCTCTAATGTGAAGTTCCATTCAGTTAGGAATTCTGTATTGTCTAATGAGAAATTAAAAACTTTTTCAATTCTCAGCCCTCTGGGAACTACTTTATATTTTAAATACTGCTGTAGGAGCATGATATCAAAAGACTGCTTTGACTCTGGCACAAACAGTCTTTCCAGCTCGTTGAGTAATTTATTGGGATTATTATAACTAGAATGGTATATTTGTTCATAATTTGCTGCTATGAAGCTGCCATGATATTAACACTAACATACTCATTACACATAAAAATAATGAATATTTTTTTTATATTGATGGTTGTTTAACAGAGAAAAAGAACATTGAAGGTGGATTAAATACATTTATTTTTTAGGGGTTATATCCATATTTTCTTAAATGTCAGACTTGCCTTTTATCTCAAAATACATTAAAATTGTAATTTACCTTTTCAACCAAACATTTTATTTTGACTACAAAAAGTGTTAAGATAATCTACAGTAGGTCCTGCTGACATTATATTAATGGTATATTTGTTTCTAACAATCCGTTGAACCTCCATAAAAGTACAAACCTACTTATACAATTCTACGTCTTTCAAGGTATCTATATTCTCCTATGTAATTTCAAAGGTCTCCCCCAGGAAGATACTCCATTGCAAAAAGAGATGTTTGTTAGACTGGAATGTGGCATATAGGGCCAGAAGGAATGGATGGTTAATCTCTGTCACCTTCTCAAATAAAGTATTTTCCATGAATGCACTGAAAGAAGAAAACAACAAAACATCACTACACAAGAACTAAAACCAGAATAGTCATAGAAAGACAAAGAAAATAAACCCAATTATAGAATAGAGTTGCTCTACAAGCCCAGAGGTACAGTAGTTCCAAGAGAATCCCAGAAGAACTTGAGTTATTGCCATTACCCTAATATATCATAGAGGAAAAACCAATAATCAAAGACATGCGGGTTTGAGCAAGAATTAAACCAGAGGTATGAGGAACCTGGAACCAGTAAACTGAAAACTGCCTGACAATGGCATATTTAAAAGCAAATGAATTTGGGTGCAAACACCTCTCATTTTCATCATTACTTAATCTCATTTCCTCTATTTCAGCAGTTGTAAACCTATAGCACATGTGCCAGAGAGGCACTCAGAGCCCCCTCTGTGGGCATGCATGCCATCACCACCACTGCTCTAATACCTGTCCTAGATTCCCCCAGCAAGAAAGCACTCATTCAGTATAGGCTGTGAATCAGACCTGACCCAACCAATTGCAAAGAGGATCTAGGTAGGATAGTTGTTGGATACATTGCCTGACCTCTGCCCGATGACATCATCCATCAGCTCCTGCACTTAGAGGGAAGATTATTAAGCTCACTTTTCTATCCTGCAAGGATCCACAAGGCTTCTTTTTTAAATTGCCTTAAGTGCACAAAGTTGGTGGGATGATTTGTGCTCTGCCAATATAACCTTTCAAAATGAACCATCTCCGAGCTCATTATGTAGATCAAAGTCTTCCAGAGTAATGAAAGGTCTGTTAAAACAGTAAAAAATAAAATACAAATAATCCAATAATCTGTGTTCCTATTGTGTAGGCAGAAAGCAGTCACAGTATCAATGCTCTGCAAGGTTGCAATGAAAATCTATCACAGATCAGATAGTGGAGTTAATGCTGGTTCACACCAAGTCTAAGGAAACCTTGCTCTTGCATCCTTAACCCCTGCAAGTGAGAATAAACTTGATCCTCTGGTTCAACCCCCCACACACTATTGATAGTTGGCTAATCAATAAAGTCAAAGGAGCAGAGAAAACAACCAAGAGTCATGTAGACCCCCTAGTGTAATACAGTTTGAACAGTTTGTGTATGGTGAATCAAGTGAAAACAAAACCACTCAAGTGAAAAAAAATTATTATATGTGGTTATTATATCAGTGGTGAGGATGTTGTGTCATATAGTGCTTAGGGTAGGTTAAAAATAACGAGTGCGATGACAACGAGTGTCAAAAAATGAATTATATCTATGATGCAGTTCTGGGGACAACGGAAAGCCCAATTTTGAATGTGCACTCACCAAAAAGTGCTTAATGAAAAGCACTGAGCAATAGTTTGGTGCCGTTCTTGCCTCTGGTCACTCGAAGGGATAACCTCCAAATCTCCAAATGGTATAGAAGAAAGAGGGGTACAACATATGATCAAGTTTGATCCAAAATTTTAATTGTGCAAATATATACTCACATCTGGATAAATGTATAGCGCTTTAAAAAGAGTCCAGATAAACATCTAGGTCCTCTAGGTCAGTCACTTAACGCGTTTCGCCAACGATACATTAGCTTCATCAGGAGAAAAATGTCATATCACCAAAGCACCGAATCAGCATTTTTAAATGCTCTAGTGCTTTAATTTTGTGCTGTTCCGGACTTGCGCGATGACCTCAGATGTTACCGACATGCGCAGGTGTGTTGCGTATTAAGTCTATCACCCTGTGATTGACAAGGGTAAAAATTGAAAATTTTGCTTTTAGGGAATGACCTGTCGTTTGTCTCTGAAGCTGTCATACTTGAAGTGAAATCTTCAAGAAAGACCCTGGTTGCAGTATGTTATTCCACAAGACGACCAAACCATTTGAGTGAAACCCTTACATTTGGTGGAGGATGAGGGCAGAGTGATCTCTTAAAAGACCAGCACTCTTAAAGGCAAGGTTGTTAAGGGACATTTGTGTTTTCCATATAAATTATCGTTTTAAAAATGGCAGCAATGGAAGAGTTGCTCAAGGGACTGTTGCATGCTACCAGGGTGCAGCAAGAAACCTACCAGGAAGCCATGAGGGCTCAACAAATAACTAATGCGCATGCAGCAGCAAGCTAGTGCGCAACAACAAGAAACAAACAGGATACTTATGACCTAGCTGAATGCACAAGCTGAAGCTCAGCAGCAAATTAGTCTGCAACTTTCTAGAGTTGCTTATAATGAACAGGATACATGGCAGCAGAGGGTCTAATAATACTACTACCCTATCTAGATTTAACTAGGAAAAAACATAACAAAGAATCTTTATGAGTTACATGATACTGGAGAATCTGTTTCTGCCAATATAATGTTCTTCAGCAACATTTTCTAATCTGTTCCCATAAAAATGATTGCTTTCTTGACTTTCTTCCACAACCAATGCCTAATACTCAATGTTGTCCCCTTCAGATACTTACATAGAAATCAAACACATGATTCAGAACATTTTTTTTTT
>WMED01017836.1:939-12883 GCA_019650415.1 Pipa parva | reverse complement strand
TTTTTTTTTTTTGCTTATTATTGTCGCTGTTATTTTTTTACTGGCAAAGTTCTTCCCAGCTTTGCTTTCGCTCTCATTTTTACCCAGAGACTGAATCATTTTCACTCTTGTGCTATTCGCAAACATCAAAAGCAAGTTTATGAGGGATTTAAATAGGTTGAAAAGTACCCAATTTGTACTTTGACACATTTGCGTATTTAAGAAAATGTTTACTTTTCAAAACCCCTTGAGCAGTATTTTCTATCACTAAAGTGTCATTTTTTTTCATTTGATTTTCCCACTATGGGACAGTTTACACAATAAGAAATGAAAATGGTGACAAAATGCAATAAAAGGATTGAAAAAAATACAAAATTATTTACCTTTAGGTCTTTTTTTATACATATTTTTGATGTTTTGCAAATAATTAAAAAATGTAAAAAGAAAAAATGCAACAATTCTAAAAGGGAAAAATAGAGATTTACAACTGTTAGAAGTATGTCCTTTAAAAATTCAGTTTTGATGAAAACATTTAACCACTGCAGAGCTAAAGAAAAACATTATTTTCCATTGGATTTTTTTGTAACAAAGGTAACAATGCTGTGAAATGTGAAGAAATGCCAGCATTACTTGAGAATTCAAAAAGCCATAATTTGGTAATAGAATAACATTGTATTTCAAAACTATTATTGGAAGAAAGCTAGATTTTGGTGTATGATAGATATTGACAATGATCACAAAAGGAAATATTTTGGGATAGTTTTAGAAAGTTTTGTTTTCTGTGTTTCGCAAATGTTATCATTTGTGGTCTGATCATAACAATTTAAAATTTGGGGGATATTTACTAAGATCATTCACTGTTTTTGCCCATTTTTTGCTGATATCAAAATTGATCAAGCCCTTTTATACTTTTTTCTCTAATACAAGTATTCTCCTGGTTGTGGGTGGCAAAAACCCATTATTCCCCATGGAGATGGGCCACTAAATTTTGTTAAAGTCTCTGTTTCATTATTGATATGAAGCTTGGGCTCTATTGAAAGTAATATTTTAGTAGTATTAACGCATCCATATTTAGTGATATCAATACTTTTTTTTTACTTTTCATAAATCAGGGGAAAAGGAAAACGCGGCTGGAAAAAAACCCCCAAAAATCCATCAAACAGGTTGAAATAACTATAGTAAAGTTTCTTTTTCTGCGTAATATTGCCTTCAAAAAAATGCCAATTTGACATTTTAATATTTCCAGATTTACTTTAAATTTTCACTGAATTCTCACTGAATCCTCCGTCCGTCCATCCATCACTTAACATTTTTGACAGACAAACCATACATTTATGACAGTAAAAATGTGAATCACACACTTGACCCCTTTTTTTATAATCCAATATTTGCAAATTGTGTGCAGTGCTTCAAATCAACTGGCATCAAATGAAATGATTTAGATGATCTAATAGAAGTCGTTTGGTTTTGTTTTTATTTTACTATGTAATAGTGGCAGAGTTGTTGTGGTACTCTTGCAACTTGAAGATTTATGATATATGTCTAGTTTTATTTGATGGGTAGACCTTGACTTAAGGTATTTACAATACAACCTCATTAGTAAATCACCCAATCTTCAATGCAAAGTTAAAGAATATTGGCGGAGTCAATAGCATTTCCGATGTTATGATACATTATTCTAAACATTACTGCCCCCAGCATCTTGTAATAGGGGCTAAAACCCCAGCTAAGTTTTCCCAGTTTTCTTTTCTCCATTCTTGCAGAGAATTGCAATTTACCCCAGACCCTATTTCATAAGCTGGAAGAATCTACCAAAGAAAATTATTTTTGCCAATAACCTGGTTTATCAGGAATTTGTCATTAATGGTTGAAATTAAATAAATTAAACTGGGCTTTTCCGAGTTTTTCCCATGAGATGTTTCTCATTTTCAATTGATATTTACTGACATAAACTTTCAATTGAGTTTTTTAATGTCGATTTTTCAATAAAAAGGTAGCCATACTACTAACGTAAAGTATGGCTAACTTTTCATTGAAAAACTCGATTGAAAAGTTTCGGTCGGTAAATATCGATTGAAAATATTGAGCGATTTTAACAGCCGAGATGTTCTCAGGATAAACACGGAAAAGCGAAATCTGGCTTTTCCGAGTTTTTATTAGATTTTGCCCATTTGACTGTAAACCTAAGAATAAAATACAGATCATCATCTTGAAAGATTCAGTTTCCATATTATTTTTGATGGACTTTATGGGGACTAGCAGAGTCATATAGATTTAAAAATTCAAATCACTTATGCCCTGTAGAATTCTGCCAGATTCTGCAGTTTCTATTGATTCTATAGATTATATAGGGTCGATAAAAATGTACTTTGCTTCTTATGAAATTGTTATTGATCAATCTCAATCAGCTCAAAGCAGAATGCATTGTAAGTGATTATTAGGAACGCCTTCCAATTCAAAGCGATTTCAATATCATTTTTTGATGGGAAAATCTTTTTTGACAGAACCAACTCCATAGGGAATTAAGCAGCTGCATACTTTTGGGCAAAAATTGATTTGAACAAGTTCTTAAATAGGAGAAAATGGCGATATTGATTAAAAAAAAAGCTTTTTTTCCAGCGTCAACTAGTGGACGATTAGTTGAAAAACATTTAGAATTCTATAAATAGTTTAGGGGTAAAGTAAACCTTGTCATTGGTTTTTAATTGACTGATTTCCATTTCTTGTAACCTATAAGGCAAACGTTACAAGCATTACTATAGAATTATTAGCTGTAAAGGGTAAGAATAGGCCCCTACTTTCAGAGGATCCAGCTTCTGCACCAGCTGTCTGGCTGTTCTGTAATAATGCTGCCATAGTGTCACAAAGCAGTATTTCATGGTGCTCCAATGTAGATTTTGCAGCAGAACCTGTGAACCATCAGTTACATCACTGATTATAGAAACAGAAAATTGTAACTAACTTCAAAAATTATCTTTATTTGTGCTTCAAACAAGAGATTGCTTTTCCTAAATATAGTTTATGTTTAATGTTTTACTGTGCTTAGAGAAACTTTGAAAATGCTGGAATTTTCCAGAAAGGAATGATAGCAAAACTTGGTTTTTCATAGTTTCATAGGATATTGCCCAGATAAAACGGCTAAGTTGCACACATCAACAGCTTTTTCTACCCCCAGCTTTATTTTAATATATTTATAAATACGGTGCAAAGTGACAAGTTACAATAACCATTTATTTAACAAAAAAAGTTTTCTTCCCTTACTAAATATGGCCCGTATACTATAGGCCTCGAATTTACAAATGACAATTGAACTTATGTATGTATGTATAATTATATTTATAAAGCACCACAAATTTAAACAGCGCTGTACAATTCAGCCAAACAAGTATAATACACACATGGGAAAAGTGCATTATACAATACAAGTAAAATATCACAAAGATAAATCACTTCAAGTGCCGGGTTGTGGTTGACAAAAGAGGGTGGAGGTCCCTGCCCAGAAGAGCTTACAATCTAAAAGGGAGGAAGACTTGCATACACAAATAGAAGGGTAATAAGAGCTGTAATAAAGTGCTGAAACACAGGTCAATAAATACAAATATTAAGCATAAATGGCTAAGTACTAAATAAAATAAATACATAAAAATCAGTGATTTATATTATTGCTAGTGCTCCACAAGGTAGGATTTCAGTTTGGTTTTAAAAGTGCAGAGGGAATATTCCTGGTGAATATAAAGGGGTATAGAATTTCAGATGTGGGGGTATAAATTACAGAGTAATTTCTGTGGAATATTTATCAATAATAATACATAAATACTTTATACATTTTTATATTTTTGCCACAGTACATTTGTGTTGCAATTCTGTTTTCCACTCCCTCAATGGCCACTCCACACACACAAATATAGAATATTAACTAAAGACAGAGGTGTTCATTGACTAAAGGGTGAATTCAACTCTTATTGCCAAAATAGTCGCAAATTCACTTCTCATTATTGGCTAAGCTGAAAATACACTTGTCAAACAGGCGGTCAGTGGTGAATGCTGTCAGATGCGTAGTGTGGCAAAGTCAATCAGATAGAACTAGGATGAGAAGTCTTGCAGGGTGAGGCGAATTAGACAAATGAAGGGCAGTGATGTCAGTCTCATCATATCCCACTAATTGTATTCTGTAAATATTCTATTTTATTTCTATGTCATGTTGTCACTTAGTTGCAGTTGTCATTGTCACTTTTGAATGAATAGTCACCTTACGCAACACTGGAGCCCTGCCATCAACAATCCAATTTGCCAGCTTGAAGTGGTAAAATCAAACTGGTGAATTCAGAACAGTTCACTTAGTCCCATTCGCACCTTCACACCACTCCTCTGCTTAGTCAATAGTAGAAGTACCTGTCCACACAAAGTGATGCGAAGAGCTCCGTAAGCTTGCGATTATCATAGACGCCCAAATTGGTCACATATTCGCCACTTTCCGGGGTTTATTCAATAAGCAAACATGGGGAAGCGGTGAAGAGATGTGAATTCATAGCTCTACATGACTATTCAGCCTTTAGTCAATAAGGCCCAGAAATTATAGTGTGGGAACCACCTATTTTTATCAGTTTCCCTGTTTACCCTATATCGCTATTTAAAGCCAATTTTATCACCCAAAAGTGTTCGTCTGCCTCAGCTGGCATTATCCATTATTCATTATGGAGTTGGTGCTGTCACTTGGCCACAGTCAAAAGAAGGTGTCCCTAATAAAAAAAAACACTGCAAAGTGTGTTGCTTTAAGATGGTTGATATTTATATGTATGTATGATTTTATTTAGAAAATGCAACCAAGTATTTATCATTTACAATGGGGAAAAAAAGGTTGATATGGTCTTAGTAAATATCGCTCACAATCTATTGGCATTTAACCCGTTCATTCCTAAATACAGGAATTATGCTTTTTGCTATTTTTGTGGCAAACACTATGTTCTGTTGATGTCATAGATTGGAAAATACCTTCCTGTGTCCTTGTCCTGTACTAGATCACTGACATTGACTATTATATGTAGTCATTGTTATTGTGCATTTCCATATGACTGTTTGAGAAGACTTATAATCAGGTTCTTTGAGTTGAAATGTTGTGTCACTGCTCTGAATAACAATTGAGAGAGGATGGAACTTTATGTTGACATTGGAGTGATGCCTGAACATGTAAGAATTATTTCCTAAACACTTCCAAAGTAATTGTAGTTAAAATAAGTAAAAGTCAAAGCAACTTACTTTGCTCTGCAGCATTAAGCCACGTAAAAAACAATTTTAACATTATTTTTATTTTGTTTGTTTCTGCTGATTTTTTACAAAATGTATTTTCAGATTATTTACATAAATCACAGCATAAATGGTTAGCTAAAAGCACTTAAAATGGAATAAGGCCATTTCAGTTTAATTTAGATACATACTTTAGGATGAGAGTGGAAAACTGTTCTCAGCAAAAATCAAACTTTTTTGTTGTACATAAATGTCTACATACATGTAAAACTGTAAACAAAGTGAAAAATTTGGTGTAGTAAAATCTGGCAGTGAAAATATAAACTAAAACAGATAAAAAAAAATTGAAAATATGAAAATTTGTGGAAATATGCTAAAGATTTATGAAAGTTATTAAACTTGAATAGGCTGATTTCGGCCTTTTCGAGTTTATCTTGTGAGATCTCGGCTGTTAGATCGGTTAAAATTGATTGATATTTCTCTACCGATTTTTACCGATAGAAACTTTTTGATTGAGTTTTTCAATTGGATTTTTCAAAGAAAAAGTAGCCATGCTTTACATTAATAGTATGGCTTATTCCAGGGGTCGGCAAACTTCTTTTGGGAGGGAGCCATTTCACTTCCTCCTCCGGAGGTGATCACTATCTTCTGAGCCGCCAGAGGAGGGAGGCGTGACCTCTCCTGACCCCATGACCACCGACAGCCAATCAGAAGAGCTGTCGGCTGTCATGGGCGGTGCTTGGGCATGGCTTCGGCAGTGCGTCCAGAGCCACAACAAGGCGGCTAAAGAGCCGCACTTTGCCGACCACTGGCTTATTCCATTGAAAAATCTGATCAAAAACTCAAATTGAAAACTTTCAATCCGTAAAAATTGGTAAAAAAAAGCAATTGATTTTTACCTAACAGCCAAGATCTCGCAGGATAAACTCGAAAAGGCCGAAATTGTCCTTTTTCGAATTGAATGACTTTCGCCCTTAAAGTACTTTGGCAAAATTGTTGTCAATTTGCCCCAAAGACTCAGGGCTATGGAAGACACACAAAGGTGACAAGAAAATGCTGCTCAGTTACCAGAAAAGTGATTAAGTAAAAGCACTGGAATACAACAGATCACTTTATATCTATTGTCATTTTATTCAAAATAAACTGATTGTTTATTTCTTCATTTATCTTAAACACAATTGAAATTTTTTTTTATTTCTTCTGATGCAAAATAATAATAATAATAATAATAATAATGAAGAATGCTTTTTCTTGCATTTTTCATTTATTTACACATTTGACATTTCTTTGTGAAATTTCCATTGTTGCCACTATACTAGTCCACGTGAAATAATTCATTATTCTGGAGTAACAGCTTATAGTTTTGAGGGGGAATTCATCATAGTGTGAAGTGAGCTCCGGATCCTTCTGCTCACTTCGCACAGACTGTTATGTGCTGGCTGATGTCCTGCACGTGGACATCAGCAAATGCTTTAAAGGGATTCCAGTCTCGGCGAGGCGACTCTAGTGGTCTCGCCGAGACTGGAATCCCTTTAAAGCATTCACTGATGTCCGTGTGCAGGACATCAGCGAGTGAATAACACCATGTGTGAAATGAGCCGAAGGATTTGGAGCTCACTTCGCTCAATGGTGATTTCCCCCCTCGATCTTAGTATCACTATTGTAAAAATTATACAAATTGGAATAATTACAAAAGTCACAGTGGGGGAAATTTATAAAGATCATGTCGACCTTTTCACTGCAATTTGATTAGTTTTTGCTGCTTTTTTGTTGTGGAATCGCTGTTTTGTTAATTTTGCCACATTTTTTAATTTTATGTAGTAGTGATGAAAAAAATGTATCAATATCAAAAAATATTGATATGATTAATTACCTATGCGTTAATACCACTACACTTTACATTGCTTTCAATGGAGCCTCTTTTTCATCGATATTGCTGACCTTTGGATGGGGACTTAGAAAAAATGTTGTAAACCATCTCCATGGGGAATAATGGGTTCTCAACCAAGTAAACACGTTTCAGTGATAAAAAAAAAGTCAGAAGGTGCTAAATAAAATATTGATATACTTGACCAAATTAAAGGTATATCCATATTGATATACCAGGAGATAACATTTTTTTTATTTCAATAAGTATCCCACACTGTGTTGGGAGAAATGTCAGTAACATGATGCAAAATGTCAAATTTCTAGTGGAAAAATGACAAAAAACGCCTAAGGAATTAAGGGAATCCATGAAAACAAAAATATACAAACCAAAGGTGAAACATAGTGCAAAGTATTTTGCCCATTGAGAAACAGTTCATGATTCATATTGACAAAAAGTGTGAAGTCCCAACATCATATAATTGTGCTCCAGATGAAGGCAACATTTGTGAGACAATGTAGTGAAAACAAACAAGAGGAGCTTAACTGGCATCAAAGCAAATGATATGAAAACAACCAACTTTTTAACAAATGTTACCTAAAGGAGGAAGGTTTAGAATTAATACAATCAATTTCTTCCATGATCCAGCTAATTCCATTCAGTTGTAAAGATCTGGAAGAAGCCTTAATTGTTAATTCATTCAGTTTCATTATGCATTTGGAAAAAAAAGGGCAAAGGTTAGCTATAAAAACACTATTTTATCCACACTAAGGGGGATAATTATACAGTGTAGGTTCTCATTTGGATCCATTTCATCCATTTTTTTCCCAGATATTTTGTCCACACCATAAACTCTTTAAAAAAGAGCAAATAGTTTTCTGATCTCAACAGTAGATCCTAGGACCTTGATTAGGGGTATTTGGAACCCTTTTATTCTCCCATCTTGTGATTGCATGTGGAGGTGCATTTGCATGGGGTAGCCATCCCCTCCTCCCTATCGCAATTGCCCAATGAGGTGAGGGGAATAATAACATCAGATGGGGTCAGTACTGATCCCCAATCTTTACACTTTGGTGTTTGTGTGGTTGGGGGCCTAACCTGAAAAAAAATTGTGCTCTATGTCCTGACCTAAGGGCCTGTGTGTTGGCTTGGGGGTCTAAGGTGGGGCCATCATTCCCTAAATATTTGGTGAGAGACCTTCCTGAAAAGTGCCCCCCCCCATACCTGCAATATAATAAAATTAAAAATACATTTAATAATGATCTATTTTTATGTCTTCTGGCCCATGAAGTTGGAGCTATGTTAATCCCTTTATTCTCATATAAGCAACCATGAAGTAGCTCATGCAAGGATACTGTATTTGGCCATGGTGTCGTTTATGGAGTCTTAGTGATATATTTAATAAAGTCAAAAAAGTAATGTAAAAGTGTAGCCATATTAATGCATCAATATTTATTGATATCAATCTTTTTCACAGTGAAACATTGAAACACATTGAATAGCGGCAAAAAGGTCAAAACCACCTTTACAAATATCCCCCTTGCAATGCCACTTTTACCACTAAAAATGACTCGCAGATCTTCACTTAAAGAGGATAGTTTTCTTTGTGGGCGCTTCCACTAATCACGCTACTTCAATAGCTATTGGGAATGAAGAATTTGGGGTTAAGAAGTATTGGCAAAAACATGGCGAAAAATCTGAAAAATGAAATGGGAAAAAAAAAGTTTTTTTTCTACTTTTTCAATTATTATTTTACTTCATTTAGATTGTAAGCTCTTTGGGACAGGGACCTCCAACCGCTTGTTTCATCCTCAACCTAGCACTTAAAGTGAAGTATCCTTGTGATATTATACTTGTATTGTTTAATGCAATTTCCCATGTCTGTATTTTATTTTTATTACTGATCTGTACAGCGCTGCGTATGTTTGTGGCACTTTATAAATAAACGTATACATACAATATATACAGTGAATTAAAATACTCCTTATTGCAGAAAGTGATAATGAAGCTTTGCAGTATGCTGTGTTGCTGTAATAAATTTCTCCAAATTTATTCTTTTTCAATTAAAATGAAATGTATTAAAGTTACACTTCAGTTTCAGTGTTTGCCCAGTGAAATTACACTTGGGAGACATACTTATTAAAGGCAAAACCCTTTTTCTCTTTATTCAAATTTCCCTGTAATCGAAAAAGCAAAATTCAGATTAAAAAACGGTTGCAAAATGTGCGATGTGTTCTTGACCATTTTTACCCCAGCTTTGGGGAATGTTTATTGTTGAGTATCTCAACTTTTTCTATTTGTTTTACCCTGTTTCACTGTTAATTTTAATTTCACGGTATGTTGTGATTCAGCTGATTTATAAAGGGTTACTAAAAAATGTTTGCCCTGTTTGTTTTGCCTTTTAGTTGTATAAAAATATAGCGAAATACTGATCAGTTGACAGCAACACACTTTAAAGGGGGATATTTAAACAAATCAAAAAAGTTTTTTTCCTGATATATCGAGAGTATTGAGGGTGGCGAAAACCCTTTATTCTCTATGGAGATGGTTTACTGTTGATACTATGATACTATAAGGTGCATCTTCAAAATGGAGATTTTGTTTTTGGACTCTATTTTAATTAATAAAATTAATAAAAGTTATTTATTGCATTTTGAAGTTGTACCTTATTTTGTAAGCTATTTATTATTATAATTTTTTTTTTTTAGTGCACCTATTGTCACTGTTTGCAGTTTTGTTTTACAATATCACACTAGGTGTTCCCCCTCCTTTTCTTTGTCTTTTCTACTTTTTTCAATCAGCTTCCAGCACTGCCACAACCTTTCTGAGTATTCAGAAACCATTTGATCTCCTCTCCCCAAACTCTACCAGCCAATTGGTGAAGTGGAAGGAGAAAGTTTTGTCAGACCACTTCCTGTGTCAGATGTCCCTCACCCCCAGTGACGTTGGGGCATTTGAAGCTTGGGCAGTATTTGTTGCTGGAATCAGACCTCTAAGCCAGATGCATTTCTGCACCACTCAGTGTATTGAGTCGGGATGCAGTAGATTCATTTGATTTATGGTAATTCTTTTGATGTTTAAAAATCTTTTTAGCTTTCAATTTTGGTTACCTATTTTTTGAGAAAATGCATTTTCAGTGCTTTATAACACACTTCAATTTGTTTTTGCTGCTATAGTCACAATTCCAATTGGAGGAAAAAGGAGAGAATGATAACAAATACAAGTAGAATATTGTCAAATCAAAAGATGCTAAAAAAATCAACATTAGAGGGTAAATGATTTAGATGCATTTCACCCCTTAGTAAATGTTACTGAAGAAATTAAACTGTTCACCTCCTCGAACCCAGCTTATACCATCATTTTTCTTAACTGTTTTTGATTTTCATCAATCTAATTTGTCCTGTTTCATTCCTGACAAACGTCTTACAACCTGTGAAACAAATAAAAAGGGTCATAAGAGAGAATTTACCCTTTAAATATTATACCCTTAAAGGTAATGCCCAGCAAATATGGTAAAATTATGGCAGATAAGGTTTCCTTTTGCCTTTTTGACATGTCTGCAATATAACTTATGGATTTGTATTGTATCTCAGTAATTTAAATAATCATTTACAAGGAGAAAATGATTTTATGTTTGGTTTAAATCTTTTTTTAAAAGTGACACACTGTGAATGTCAGAAGTAGATATTGTGGTTTCCTCATCTACTTTGACTCAGCAAGTCATTGCAGACAAAGACGGTCAACCTTGGCATAACTTCTAACTTTTGTTTTGAGTAAATCTAAGCATAATGCAAGACTGGCTTTGATGAGCAAGTTAGGATTGCTTTATGCCCTTTGGCAATGTGTATGTATTTACAGTAATAATATATAAGGCGTTTAGGACTGAAAAAACATGAGTCTCCAAAGCAAGCTCCTTCATTGGTGACCTTGTGTGTCAAGGCAAGCCATCAGCTAAAACAGTACACGTGCAATGAAATTAGTAACATTGTTTTTATGGTCAGTGCCTAGCAGTGGTATATAAACCAAAATATACACATTCACATATAGACACATGTAAAATACCACGTACACCAATCATTTCCAAATGCTGTACTATGGTATACTTTGACCATAATTTATACATATTCATAATATTTTAAGATTTGAAAAATATATTTTGACCTTTATATTTCTTCTCAATCCATTTAACATGAACTTGATTTTTGTTGCTTTTTTCTATTTATAAAATAAATTGTTAAAACAAATATGGGTGCATGGGGTGCTTTATACCTGACATGGGTCTCTTTGATGTACACTCCAGTTTCCCCTACCTTGATCACCCAGTGGGGTGAGAGGGATTATAAAATAAAATGCAGGGGTCCTTAGGGTCCCATACCCCCATACTCTGTAGGGGGAGGAGGAATTGGTACACTGTACTTCCTCCCAGTTCCCCTACCCAGATGGGGATGGGGTTTATCTAAAGATAAATACCTAAAAATCATCCTCCAAAAGAAGTACCATTCACTTCCTGGTTAATGCCAGCTAATATTAACCTAGTAGATAAAGACTTCACAGTAGCAACCGCTGATTAGGTTTGACAGAAGACCACTCCCCTACACAGAGCTGCTGACTGGAAATAATTAGTAAAAACCTATTCGATATTATTGACCACAGTTGGTACTACCTTGGGTATTGGGATTGTTTGCAGCTTTGACCAATTCAACCCCTATTTTTACTCCACTGCATCTACATTTGGTAAATGTATCTTTATTGAGCAGTTGCTTCCGCATGCTTAACTGTTCCTTTAACTAGGGATGTGTTGCTGGGATATATTCAATAGAAATATTCCTGGAGGAAGTGTGTGTGTGTGTGTGG
>WMED01017834.1:0-12883 GCA_019650415.1 Pipa parva | reverse complement strand
CAATTTTGCAGCCCTTATGTAATAAAATAGGTAACAAAACCAATGTGTGAGCATAAAACAGTTAAGTAGACTGGAACACATTTTTCTTATTTCATTTTGTTTTATGTATTACTTCATTTGAAGGAAAAGAGTACCCTTTTTAAAATCATTTAAAAATCAAATTGGAGGGTTAATGTTTCCATATTAATAGATATGGATATCACTGTATTTAAATTATGTCTAGCAATATTGGAATGTAGATTATAGATCACTCATGTGAAATAATTAAACATTACTGTTTAAACGGTAAAACACCCTGGTTATTTGCAAATGCTTTTGAATTATCCTTGATACATTGACTACATGTTTACTGAGAAAAAAATGATAAAATGTTTTGCTACTTCTACCGATGTGTTGATGCAATAATGAGATCTGCTGTACTGATTTTTATTTTTACATCTTTATTTTCTATAGGATTATTTGGATTGCCAATCTATTGTCTTTGTAAACAGCAATGGAAAAGGTCACGGACGGGTATGCCATAATAGGAAAGAGAGGCCCAAAATGCTTGAAAGAATTCTTCTGGGGCTGACCAAACAGTGCAGCCAATAATTTGTCTTAAAGTCACAGTGGCCTGAAACTCAAGAGGACAATCAAAGGAGCTCCACCTTGCGTACAGCTCCTAATTGCAGACTACAATGCCACATATTGCTGGTGCACTCCCTGCTGGATATGCCCACAATTGCTGCTTATTTTTATTTGTAATATTTGGGTTTTTATTCTAAGACATTATTTTAATTGCCATTCTTTACTGAGATGTAGATTTATCATTTAATCCCCTTACTTTGACAATCAGAAAATGAACATGTTGGAAAGATGTAGGCCTTATCTGTTATTGTTGTTCTGTTATTCTCCAAAAAAGATGTTTGATGTTCTGAAAGCCAATACTGAGATATCAGCAGTTTCATTTCTTTTACAGGAAACAAATGCTAACCTGCAACCTATAGTTAAACCTAGAATGCTATAATTATGTTACCATATAAAGTAGGGTAGAGTGGTTGTGTTAGTCCAAGGATGCACAAATGGAGTATTGCGATACTTAGTGATACCTATTTTATTGGACTAACAGTCAGTTTAGACAGACCTCTTGAAAGCTTGTCTATGTAGAGTAAACATATAATGGGTTGCTTGTATGCGTTGTGGCCATCACACAATTCAGTTGAATTTGGTTTAATTTTTGGACCACTGCTCTTTATTGCAATCAAACCTCAATTCTGCATGTATGATGTGTTTATGAGGGGCATTTGGTCATCCAGATGTAGTAGCTGCCCCGATGGGTGCTGTGTATGTCAAGCTAAATATTGCAATGGTATGAAAAATCATTTTCTGACCAAATGGGAGTTGCTTCAGGCCAGATAATTCAATCAAAATGGTTTAAATTGCATACCTGGCTTACAAAGCAAGAAAATGCATTTTTCAATAGGATAGCAAAATCTTGTGCATAATAACAGTTACATTTATCACTCTTTTACAGTCCCAAACTGTATAGTGGATAAAATCTGAAATCATCACTTAGGCTTATAGGGAACCTTTCATTGGAAAATGTGTGTTGAAATCAGATGCAGGGAATTCTGTTTAGTGCAAGTATGAGCTAGCATTCTGTTGGTCTTTTCTTATACTACTAAAGTTTCCATCTTCTGCAAATTAGACAATTCAACTGCAATAGAAATATGTCCCCCTTCATGCTAAATGACATTTCTCCTAAAGCAACATTAACATTCCAGACAGTGCAAGCGGCTTTCCAGCAGACTAGATTCTTCATTCTCTTTATTTGTCCTTGTGTGCACTTCCATGAATGCTTATTTAAAGGAGAACTAAAGATTTGAACTTACAATGTATTTTGTGTATGGAGCTTACTATGCCAGTTTAGGATGATACAGCCCAATGGCACTAATGATCTGTGCCTCCAAAGTTATCACTGGAGGCTGACATCTTTATAATCTTAGCCGGCCTTTGCCTTAGCTACTGGCTCAACACATACTCGGTGTGTACTTCTTAGGGACTGAGATAAAATAGGCTGACTAGGAATTCAATGTAAGACTATTACACTGATAAACATTGAACTCTCTTATTGATTATGCACATGTGCATTAGTGTTTTGGTCACTTCTAATGTTTACTGAAACTTAGAACAGTTTAATGAAATAGGTTCAAAGATAGTAGAAAAGCTGCTGCAACTGGAAAGAGTTTTTGGTCTTTTTTCTGCCAAGGGTGCTGTGTTCACGCTCTTATAGTAATACACAAACAAATAAACAGAGTTTGAAGAAAGGCTCCAAAGGCAGCAATCACTGTAAACCCTTTATTGGGTGATAAATTATACATGACATGTTTCAGGTGTTTTCACACTTGAAAAAGGGCACTCTGCCTGAAACGTGTTGTGTATAATTAATCAACCCATTATGGTTTGCTGTGATTTCTGCCTTTGTAGCCTTTCTTCCACCACTGTATTCATTTTTTATATAGTGCTATTATATTATGGAGAGCTTTACAGAGACTTGTCATTCACTCCAGTCCCTGCCCCGTGGATATTACAATATAGTTTCACTGTTTAGTCACACACATAGTCACAGATATATGTATTTGGATTGTGAGAGGAAACCGGAGTGCCTAATTGTGCTACTGATTGAATCCCTCGCAGGTGCGTGGAGAACATACAAACTCCATGCAGATAAAGTGAAATTGAACCTAGAACCCAGCCCAGCACTGCAAGGCAGCAGTGCTAACCACTGAGCCGCCACGCTGCCCATAACACTGTTTGTACAATGAAATAGGTTGCTTTAGTTTAGCATTTTTACTCTACCCATTTAAAGGGAAATGCATATTAAACTACACACTGTGCAGGATTGTGTACATATAAACTGTGATATATTATGCAAATAAATCTGCTTAATGCGCAGTCATGCAATCAACAGTAAAACCAGTTTCTTATCAGCCCAACAACATGGAGATTTTATAAATGTTTGGTGTTAAAAGGGATAGTGTTGTGAAAAGATCCTTTTAAAACTGGCTACATACTGTAAAACGCATAGGCTGTATGATGGTGTATGCTCATGGTTCCATATAAGTTCAAATGTAGCAGTCCATGTGTGCACACAAAGCAATATTTCATTTAAAATACATTTGTTAAAGCACTTGTGAAAGTCTATTAAAACAATGCATACAGCATTTTCCATAAACGTACATAGACTGCAGGTAAATCTGAGAATTTTACTGTGGGGAAGGGAACGAGGACTGCAAGTATTTTAGAAATTCAGCACTAGGAAGAACCCTTACCAGCTCAGCTTGTCTCCCTGACATTAACTGGTGCTTTAAAGAATAACTTGAACCTGAACTCAAAATACAATATCTAGAATAGTGAGGAATTAGTAAAATGCATTTTCTCTTGACCCCTTTGCTACGTATCATGGCGCTGCGCCATGACACAGAGATACCAGTCACGTCCGTGTCATGGCGCTGCGCCATGGCTTGGAACCATGATTTCTCTGGCTCCGTACGGATTATGGTGCAGCCGCCGTGACACTAGAATTGGATAGAGCTCCGTAGGGAAGGGGTTAAATTGTTAATTATTACAAGATTACTTGATTAGTCCTACAAAGGTCAAAACTGTTATATTGCATATAGCTGAGGATTCCAGTTCACCCTTTTTAAACTATAAAAATAGATGACTAGCCTATCCCTTTAACATGTAATTCTTCATGCAAAGCAACAATGATGTAAGAATATCCATATAACACACAATATTACCAAGTGTTCTATATTAAAGGGGTGATCTGTTCAGCTTATTTAATGTGCGTTTTGTTAACATGTTTACAGGGCAGGAAGCTTGTATATTTTATAGCAGTTCAGTTTTGAAAGAATGTTCTAACTAGTTTATACCCTAACATATATAAAATCTCTGTTCTACAAGGCTAATAAGAAATGACTTTGGGCACTGCATGGCTTTTAAGCAAGCTGTTTTGCAAGTATAACAGTTTATTGGTGCAGAGTCTGCAGCATGTATGGTTTAATATATATTTTCTATTCTATAGATGAAGTGAAAACACAGAACTATAGATTCTTTTTAATTCCTCTAATATTTCAGATTAAAAGAGGATCAAATGTTAACACACTGTTCTTTTTTGCTTTGTAAAGTTAGTTATATATTTTTGACAGTCTTTACTGTATTTCTAATATACAATTTTTTCTTAGTCCCTAAGAAGTGCACACTGAGCATGTGTTGAGCCAGTGGCTAGGGTGAGGCTGCCTGGCTAAGACTATAAAGATGTCAGCCTCCAGTGACATCTCTGGGGGCAGAGATCATTAATATACAGGGCTGGCATATAGTATACATAAGGTACATTGTTACAAGATTAAATGTATTTCAGGCTTTAGCTCTCCTTTAGCCATGTGCTTAAAAGAACTTTTATACAACAATGTGATAGTATGTGTATACCTGTTTACCATGACAGTAGGAAAAATTAATGTTCCAAGGACCGTTATACCATTTATGCCTATGGCTCGGCATAAACAATTTGAGTGCAGACTTCTCACATATCCCGGATTCCATTGGACAGTCCCATTTTTTGGGTCCTGTCTGGGGTCCTCTGGCAGCAGTTCCAAGTTGCTGTCCCCACCAGGCACCCTCTGCCCTTTATCTAATTGCAGGCCTGCTTCAAGTACACCACCTGTGCACAGCCAATCATGAGAAGCTGGGTGGTACATCAGTGAAGTTTCTAAAATCTTTGACCAGTCTTGTCCTACTTTATCTCCAAAAAACTTGGGAGGTTCGTAAATATTCTATCATAAAATTGCAGCTGTCACCTGGTAATAAAACCCTAAATGCCAAAAAAAAAAATGTACCTATGTGATGCAATCAGTAGCACAATTAGGCACATCTATTTTTCTGAACTTTAAGAGCCATCTTTATATGCTAGACATTTTTTACACATGCTCAGTGAAATAACATGGAGATTAAACTTTAAGTGCATTTAAGAGTTTAGACAATAATTGGATAGAAATTTGGGAAAAAAATTAACAGGACCTGCATTTAAAAGCCTTTTTAAGTAGGTGATGCTGAAGATTATGGGCCCAGTATGGGCATTTGCCTCATGCTTCTAATGCTTGGCATATTATGTTATCTTCCTATAAAATGTTCATTTTTTTAATCCCTTTACTGCTACCATTTGGAGTCATATGTGTGTGCCATTAACACTTCAGACAAAAGTACAATGCTTGCCTCATCCCAAAATAACTGTCTTGCTAATTCCTTTTTGTAGTACAAACATGTTTTATTTTGCTGTTTTGTGCCTTTTTAAAAGATGCCCCTCCTTGCCTAAAAAAGTGTATTTTTATGATGGAAAATATTGAATATATAAATCCTTTTTTTTTTAAGTGGGATTTTCTTTTTTAGATGTATTTTCCCGATAAGGATCCGTGTAACAGCTGAGTGCAATGACATGTACTTGGGATTTTCTTTTTTAGATGTATTTTCCCGATAAGGATCCGTGTAACAGCTGAGTGCAATTACATGTACTTGTAAAAGTGGGTAGGAATGCTTTCCTAATGTTTTATAAAAATGTAGTCTAAGCTCAAGTGAGGGAATTTTGCTTAAAGTCATAGTTAAATCTTATGACTTTTAACTTCAAACATTTTCAGTGTGCAAAGTAATTGCTTATATAGTAAGTGTTTTTAAGTTTTTTCAGACATAAGACGGGGAATTTTTAAACCAGTGGTAGCCATTAATATTAAAACACCACTGTGATGAGTTGGTTTCCATGGTGACCACATCGCAACTTTACTGGATGTGTTAACCATGAGAAAATGTTATCGCTTCCCATGAAGTCTAAATGTGGTTTTTGTGGTGGTCACCACTGTGTCATGACACTGGCTTCAAAACACTATTTGTACCACTGCCAAGCCCCTATCTCCAGCTATTGCATGCCACGCTGGTGACTTTAAGGAACCATTAAGGATTAAAATGAGCTTTATTTATAAGCAGCGGAAAAATAACATCAAAGCTCAGTGTTCATTGGATGATTATTTTCCTGTAGCACTTTGAGGTTCTGTTAAAATGAAAAGTGCATTATAAATAAAATGTATTATTATTATTAACTTTCTCTTAAAGGGACACTAAACCCCAGTGTTGCCAGAGTATGACCACATTTAGTTACAATATAATTAGCACACTGTAGACCAACAAACACTGCCCAGAAAAGTACATCGGGAACCTTTTCAATCCATTTCAACCTGTTTCTAAGCTTTTTCATTTGATTTTTTTTAATTGCTAAACTTCCCCTGATTTATATAGGACTGAAAATAAAGCGTTGATATCAGTAAAGATTGATAATGGTAAATATTTATTTTTCTCATGTTAGCAATTATGCATATGCAAGCAGCAGCCTTTTTGTCCGACTTAGCTAGGTGATACTGCCAGTCCATATATGTAAGTAAAAAACTGCGTTAGGCAGTGCGGTCATAGAGGAATAATAATAAACACTATATAGAGGGAAAGCATTTTTTTTGTAAATGTTACAATGTAATAATTGCCATGTGGATAACCATGAAAAGTGCTCTGAATGATGTAATTTGCCATATATATGTAACTCGGAAAATGAAAATCTTTTCCCATTTTTATGTACTATGTATGATGACATATCTACAGCTGCAGTTTGCAAACCACAGTTCCTTTGTTTACAGCAATTACGTACATAGAAAAAAAGTACAACTCAAAATTCATGTAAACTATTGTAGCCAATGTACTTTGTAGTAGCGCAATAAGGCATAATTTTATAATGTAATATTTTCTTAATTGTGCCAACATAATTACTAGCGAGTTGTGGAGTCTTCAGTTTTAAGCAAATTAAAATGATTGTGTTAGTCACAGTTTAGTCAGATGATATGTGTAAAACACAGTGTGCTGTAGAGTTGCACTGTGTGCTGTAGAGTTGCACTGTGTGCTGCAACACTTATACGATGTGATCATATTGTCAGTCTACTTTGCTGTGTCTTGGATACCTTTTGCTTAATTTCTTAAAGGTTTGTTGATTGTATATGAAAACAGCAAATTTAATATTGGTGGTTTCTTTTTTCATAATAAGTTTGATGTATCCACAAAGGCATAGTTGTATTACACAAGGACAGTTTCAATGTCACAAGTTTGAATTTAATTACCTTGTCAAAAACAATGCATCAGAAGTGCAATAAATTCAGGCATATGCTTTGTAATGTGACTGTGCTTTGGCCTTAGCACTGGTATTTTAAGATCTCTGTACTTTGTTAAGCATTTAAGTAAGCATAGCTCTGTATCTGCAGCATAACCAATGTTTTTAAGATTTCTCCCAGTAGAAAATAGGCTTGGTGCACTTGTGTAATGAATTCTAAATTAGTCAGTTGTACTAATAGTCTAAACAAGGAACCATGATGGAAGTAAATGTGAAAAAAACTAATATGGCAGCTAAATTACTATGTGAGAACTGTGCTATGAGTTATATTGTGGAAACATGAAATATATTTAAGTTGTATGTAATGCAGTGGTATATCCCTGCAAACCGTGAGGGGTGCATTGCTGTGCATGTGGTTATGCTGCCTTTAACAAACAATGAGTGTGTTTTAAAATTGCTTACGTGCATGCTGATTTTTTGATGACCCTCCATGAAAGATTATAAACGCTTTTGACTGTGACGTTTAAAGATTAGAGGCTAGACTAATATAGACAAATTTATACAGAGCAATGTTTTTGTAACTTTGAAGAATTATTATTTAAGGATTATAGACAAAAATTTAAAGAACCTTCACATAAACACATGTTTCCATTTAAGTTACAGCAGAAATGTCCATTACTAATACATTAAACATTTGTATTGGATTGTGACTGTGCTTTGTGATACTGCTCTGCTGGTTCAGATCTCTTTAGACTGTAGGGGTTTTCTGCTGATTTATATTGGATTAAAAACAGTTGCTCAATATAGAATAAACTGCATCAAAAATAACTATTGAGAATTTGAGAAAAGGCTCTTCCCAAAACATTTTAATAGTTATGGTACAGCAATAAAAAACCACAGTGGTTAGCTTCCTACCAGTGCTGCTTCTTTTCTACGTAACCGTTATTATGGCGATAAAAGCTTTTTAAATAGGCAGTACTGGTATTACAAAAAACCTTTTCCAGTGAGTTATTTCTCTTATGAAATGGAAGTTGTCTGTTTTCAAACCTGTTACATTACCTGCGGTGTTGAGCTATATCTTGTTTTACAGGGGAGATTAATATTATGCCATCAATAATACAAGATTATTGTAATGCTTTCTAATGTAAGGTCATTAATAATACCATTACATACACATAATTAATCTATTTTTGCCTTATTGTAGCCGTTAGAATGTAAGTTACTATGGTAAACGTCATACTTGACTACAAAATTTACTCATAGAATAATGCAGTAGCCATTAAAATATTCTGTCAGTATAGTTAGGGTTTGGGGGATTTATTATTTTTTTGTGTGTCATATCTATTACTTTCACTGCACAGTCTTGCTGCACGTTGTCTATTTTTGTAGACCTATTTGTGCTATCTTAGTCACAAATTAAGCTTTGTTCACTCAAATTTTCTCTTTTTTTTCCAATTAAAGACATCACCCAGAATGAATAATTGAGGTGGTGTCATCATACAGATACGATATAGAATGTTTTTGTTTTTCTAATTATCAGTTTAATACAATTACTTTTAAAAGCAGATAAGAAATCCGTAATATGAATGTGTGAGATTCTGAAGGCCGTGTCACATATTTCCAAAGGGAAGTTGTAGTGAGCAATGGTTGGAAAACACTGCTGGTCTCATCTTAGCAGATGGTGGCAATGAACAGCACACAGATGTAAATATATTTTATTATGTAAGCTTAGGCTATCTCAAGCCAATAGTCTCATGAAACAGGAGAAACTAGAGTTTCCATCAGAATGAGGCATATGACTGCCATGCTTTCCTCTCAGAAACTAAAGTGCAGTATCATAATTAGATTAACAAAATGTTTACATTGGCTCATTCCAGATCAGGGGCTTATTGCCTTAATCCTCTGTACTGATGGCCTAATAAATGCATTTAACTGGAATGGGTAGAAAGGGGCAAAGCTAAACATTTGCTATAAACTGGGACTGCCATAATTCCACTAATTGAGTATATTCTTTGGAATGTTAATTAAGATTTATTATATGTTGTCGGTTTGTTTTTCACAGGGTAAGCATTTGGTCTGTGCAGATTGTTTGTGTAAAATATGCCATTAAGTTAAAATTGCCAATAGATCTTTGCATTTTTTTTAAGCCATATGTAAAGGATCCTCCAAACTGTAAATTATACAAACTGCTAATAATATAATTGGCTGCTGAAGAACATCATTTGTACCAGCATGCCTTGTTTCTTTCCTTGGTGTTATTATTTTTTATCCTTATAATTATCTTCAGTTAAATGTTGTGCTAGGAGATAAGTTGATCATCACTAAGAGAGCAGGTTTGGTCAGCTTCGAGGTCTAAAACTGATGTACAGAGCTCGAGCGAGGCTGCACTATTCATCTGTCTTGCTTTTACTGCATGTCATTAACCATCTTATTACAGGATCCACAAACACATGGCAATCTCTTGCATACAAGCCGCAAAAAACCATTACACCATGTCTTGCATTACAAGCAAAATGCACTAAAACACATTCATAGACTTTGTATTACTGTAAAGCTTTTATGGAGAATGTGCATGCAATTCGTTGACTTTTTTCCTGTGTTTTCTTGTGGTTTTAACTGTGGTGAAGGAAGTTGTTTGTTAGTATGCAGGCAAGCTTTACTGCTTCAGCTAGAGATGCCAAACTCCTTTTAATATCTTAGGAACTGTTGTAAGTAGTGGTAGTCTTACATTTATGATTTTATTAATGGAAAATGTACGCTGTAACTCTGCTAAGGGGGTATATCTTCCATTTATTCTTCTTTAAAGTTTTGTGCCTGTACATGCTGATATGCATTTCTATATATTTTCACTTAAACATAAGTATAAAGTCAACATAGCATTCTATACCATGCAAAATTGGGACCGCTTCATCTCATTAACTAGAGATAGTTGGTAGTTCATCCAGTGATGAATGCACCAGGAGAAACCATCAGTTTGAAATAATTTTTTATGTAGCCAAATATATTGTAAATATGCAGAGATTTAATGTTCTCCATAGCAAGTTTCTTGCTTTTTCATATATGTTCATTTGAACATCATATAGCATGAATTTTCCCATGAAAATAATTTGTTTTGTTTTTTTATTTTGTGGATAAAACAACCTGGAATTTAATACAAAGTCAGGTATTTTTGGGGAAAGAAGGTAACTTATTTTTGGAGCGTAACTGTAATAGTACTTGCTTAGTAATCGTATGAAACTTCCGTTGTCATTTGGCTCTCATTTCTCTGTTTGGCTGAGATTCTAGAAGGGTACGAAGTATCTGGAAAGCCACTAACATATGGAAGTATTGACAGTATCTCATCTGGATTCCCTTATAAATAGAATATTCTTTACAGGGAATGTAATATTGTGGAAAACCTGCAACATTTTACTGTAATATATACTCTTTTTTTTCCCTTACAAAGTAAAAATGATGTGTCTCAGAAATGTAAGATTTGCTCCTTAACCTCTTGGTTCTATTTTAATCTGATGGTAATATTACTTTTAAAAGTTTTTTTTTTTTTTTTAACTGTACCAGCAGTTTGCCTCAGCTGCACAAAGTAAACAGCTGAAAAGAACACAATTACAAATTGCGAACCAAAAACCTAATGTAAAGATGAAATGACAACCAATTTAGTGATAAACTCCTCCCAATACCTTAAGGATCTAGGCAGTTCCCTAAAGAATGCAGAAGACATTGGTTGAGCTACTAAAACTGGTACATATAAGAAGCTTACATTGTAATGCCCTGAAATTTAAAAACAAAATACTGCAATGAAGCCAGTAATGTACTTATAAAAGATGACAATATTAGTAGATTTAACTTGCATAGCATGGTGTTTGTGATAGTTCCTTTAAGACATCAGGTCAAAAGGCACTGCTCCCCAACACTGTTCATTTGCATATATTGAGCAAGTCCTTCTTGTTTCTAGTCACTTCTACCATCTAAATCTTTAAAAGTAATTAAACCCTTTTTAATTTTTTTTTTTTTTACATATTACAGAAGTGTTTTGAGTGTGATGTGCAGTTCTTCTGGTACCACATAAACCACTAATTGCATTTAAAGGAGATCCTTGGTAGGCCCAATGATAAATATCTGACCGTGATTTATTAACTCAGACTTTTTGACTTGTTTCTGACTGTGTGTTAGAATTTGGGAAAATGGGTAAACTATTCAAAATTTCTCATACTGTAATTTAATTATATTTATGTTTTGTGTTACACATTCTTGGGCCATCATTGTCTATGTAACTTATTTAATGATGTTTATGTACAAGCTGCACTTTAAGAGATTATTTTTCAATTGCACATAACTTAAACATGGCTTCTAGATAAGAAGATAAAAATTGGTTTCTTAGGCTTCCATTTGGTGCTTTGTCAGAGTATGTGTAAAAGGTAGATGTGTTTAAATGCTGGGGATATAAACACACAAATAATTATTGCATACCTGTTTAAGTATACTTTAGTGCCTTATTTCCTTAATCTGATGTTTTCCTGATAGCAATCTATAACAGTGCCGAAAAATCTTATTACTTTTATGTGTTTCAGGATAACTGTTTAGCTAGACATGATGCTAGTATGCCGTAGATAAAGATTACCATGTCATCTTACAACTGAATAAAGAATACAAAAAAAAAAAGGTAAATGTAAAAATAAGTCAAACTTGTTATTTAAGCAGATTGATAGGTTGACCTTCAAAAAATAAACTTTTTTGTATACAAAAGCGTGTTTTTATTTTAATAACTGTGTTTAGAACAAAAGATGTAGATGCGCATATGTATACAGACATGAAACCATGAGCTTCTCTGTACCAAGGAATTCAACCCCCAACCCCCCCTCATGACAAGTATATTTACGACTGCTTTCTATAGCCCGTTATCTCAGTAGAATACATTCTTGTCTTCATTTAGTATTGCTTTGAACCAACCTGATGAAGGAAAATTAACCCTCCAAAAGGTTGTTTATTTAAAAAGACTGTTAGTCCAATAAAAAAAGGTAACACAAAATACTGCAATACTCATTTTTTTGCATCTGTGGACAAACACAACCTCTCTACCCAATCATATATATAAAATTTAGGGTAGAGAGGTAGTGTTAGTCCACAGATGCAAAAAAAAAAGAGAGTATTGCGATATTTGGCAATACCTTTTGTATTAGACTAACAGTCAGTTTAGATAGATGAGCTTTCAGAAGGTCTGTCCTCCCTTCATCAGGTTACAAGCAATATTAATATATTATCTGTATTATATTTATATAGCAAAAAATCCAAGCACACCACCTAAAATAATCATATGCCCAGGTGTTGTCCCAAAAGGACTAAACACATATAAAGCAAAAACAGTTGGCAAGCACTCCTGGGTCTTGAAAGTAGTTAAAACATCAAAAAATTTAACTCTTATTTAAAAACACATATTGGTGCAAAATACAGTGCCAGTACCCCATCTCAGGCCTTGATCCCCTCCGTTCAGAGGCAAAATAGAAATGAGTGGTCGTTGTTAGCAGGGCTTGTGGAGTCTGTAAGCCAAAGCCCAGACTCAGACTCCTCAGTTTCCCCCAACTCCCTCATACATGCCGCATATTTAAGAGATAACTTACTTAATTTAAGCTTTTTATCATCCTCATGATCCAATAATCAAGCTATTTAGGGAGAACATAAAATATATTTATTGGATACAAATTTGCAATT
>WMED01017833.1:0-12883 GCA_019650415.1 Pipa parva | reverse complement strand
AGCTCCTTGGGGCAGGGACCTCCAACCTCTTGTGTCAATCACAACCTGGCACTTAATTTGTTGTACCCTTGTAATATTTTACTTGTATTGTTTAACGCACTTTTCCCTTGTTTGTATTGTACTTGTATCTCTAAATTGTACAGCGCTGTGTAAATTTGTGGCGCTTTATAAATAAAATTATACATTCATAAAGATGCAACTGTGACAGTAGCAGCCTATTGAGACTGTCTTTATCCTGCGAATTCACACCTATACACAACAACTCGGACTATAGTGAATAACTCCCTTAAACTCTGAAAAAAACAGAAGTAATTAATGTGATGTGCATTATAAGATGGTGATCCTCCTACTATGCCAATGCATTATTATTTGTTTTATGTTCATATTTGTAATACATTTTTCCTTACTGAGTCATCACAACAAACATTCATATTTCCCTCATCTGAAAAATCCATCTTTACATCAGCCTACCACACCCATTCCCTCCTTCTAATTAAACCAGCATTTCCCTGGAAATGTTAACAAATGTCTCAGTTTCCTCTCACTTGTGAACATTATTCAAAATGGCAGACATCCAAAGATACTTCACATTCTGTATATTAAAGAAAAAAGATGTGATGCAAGACCATCTGAGAAAAAAAAATAGCCATGCATATAACTGGGATGAAAGAACTAAAAGTACGCATATAGGTAGATTTTTTTATTGTCTCAAAATGAAATATTACAAATTGGAACAGCTATTGGGATCAAAAATATCTGTTTTCACTGATCCAGACTTTGGTATTAGTACTCAACATGTTAACAGGTTGTTGCAAACAAATGACAAAAAATACCTGCACACTTGCAAAAAATCAGGGATGATTTTCAGCCAGGTAAAGCTGGGTTGGGGAACCCAACTTAACTCGGTTTTGGGTCACATTACCAGACAATTTTTGGGAGCCAGAGAGTACTACAAGAAAATCATCTTTTGAAACAATGGGGGTTACAGATTTTTTACAAATTCAGCTCTGACAGAAATGAGCTGGAGACCTCCTTACACGATCACTCTGAAAATACACTTAGGCCACACACCTTTTTTGCAAAACCTGGTTCGTCTTTGAAGATATAATAGATAATAAATCTACATAGAGATGTTGTGAAAAATGTGTCCAACCCCTGACTGCATTTTTAGCAGCTCGTAGTTTTCATCCGTTGGAGTCAATATCGAAATCATTACCACAAACTTTTACATTTTCCAACATCAAAAGGAACCCCTTTATTTTGTTTTCCATAGTTGCGTTGGCAGCATAGCACACTTAGTGTTCCAACTCAACCTGGGTAACAGCTTCATGGACTATAATGGGAAAATCTGTCTCCATCCCGTAACTGGAATCTAAGTAATGCTTGATAAAAAGAGTGGCTACAAGCATTTATAAAGTAGCCACTAATGTTCTCAAAGACCCAAAAAATAAACAAGAGAAAAAAAACACCCTGGTAGTTCCAGGAATTAAAAAAATCCTTATAGGAAAACATGACTCAAGAGAAGAAATAGAAATAACAATAAATTAAGTGCAACCAAAGTCTGCAATAAACATTAGCTGTATGAAGTATCCCAGTCACTTGTCTGCAGAACAGCACATAAATGCTAAAAGAATTGAATGGACCCCATGTATTACCGTTCTTGTTCATGTTTGAATGTCTCTATCATGGTAATCAGAAATCATATATTAATTTCATGTTAAGGGAGTACTAAAGGCTTGCTGCTTCTAGAGGGGGAGGAGGGAAATATTTACCTGTAGGTGTTTTATGCTCCGGTGCTGTCTCTGCTCTGAGTAACCTGCCAATGTCTTCTACTCTTGACAAGAAATCTTCTTCATTCCCTGTCCCTTTGTGTTTTGAATTCACCCTTAACTCACATTTTTTTTTTCTTTTACATTCAATAATGACATCTTTCTCTTAACTCATGGGGACTGCACTGGGAAGTAAAATGGCACCACAACACAAAACTTATTTACCAGGAAGAAAGATTACAGGCAACATCACAGCATAATCCACATATTTACTATTAATTCATAGATGATGTTTTTATGATATGAACATGGGGTGAAGGAACTTAAATATATATAAAAAAAAAAATCCGTATCTACTTCCTTGGTACCATAATAGAAAAAAAGAATAGATTCACATGTCTGTGTACAAAAAACCCACTGACAGATGCAGCTATCTTCATAGCTCAAGGTTCCACTCTCAACACACCAAGGAAGCCAACCAGTATCTAAAAATATGCTTAAATGCAGTGGAAAGAAACACACACACCTTTAAAAGAAAAGGGATGCCAACATAAAAATCATTCATAAAAACAATATTCTGAAAAGTCTCAGCGAAAACATGTTACAATGCAAGGAGAAAAAATAAACATGTAATTATCACTGGGAAAGACATATAACACCACACTGGAAAAAAATGCAAAAAGTCATGAAAGAATTATAGCCTCTGATAACAGATGATAAAACCTTGAAACAAATCTTTGCCAAACTCCCAGTCCTGGCATTTAGATCGCTACCAAATCTCAGACGAAAATTGATAAGATGAAAACTCCATCGTGATTATGGAGACTATATCATAGGAACTACAGTATATCTCATGTGGGGAGTCACACTGCAAACTGTGTTAGAATACAAATAGCTCCCCAACAGTGTCTCATTAAAATGGAACTTTTCACATCACAGGATCATACAATTGTACGGCCAGCATTGTGGTGTATCTGATACAGTGCAATAAGTGCAGTAACGCAATTTACATTGACGACACTTTAAAACATCACAAAGAGTGACATCACTGTTTTCCTGTGGGACATCACTTTTCGCAGGTCAAACACAATATATTCGAAACATGGAAACAGAAGTACTAAAAGGGCACTTTAGAAGCACACAGAAAAGAAAAACATTGGAACTTCATGAGAGTTCGCATTCGACTGTTGAAGTGAGATTCAGGTTGCTACGCTCAGTCGCAAATTCATTTCTCTTTACTCATTAAGCAGGTGCAAAGAAACAGTGGACATGGCCTCTTGGGTGGTGCTGTGTAGTCAGTCAAACAGAAATAGGATGCACACTCATGCAAAGTGTTGCAAATTCAACCAATAAAGTGGAGAGATGTCATTCTCACAATGTGTCACTAACTGTATTAAGGGAATATTACATCCCTTTCAATGTCACCTTATCCCTAGTTCATGTTGTCACTTGGTCACAGACTTTATTGTCACTTTTGAATAAACAGTCACGTTACACCAAACAGAAGTAGGTGAATTACCTGTTCACACACACATAAAGTTTTGGGAAGAGCTCCAGAAGTCTGCAACCATTGTTAGCAGCTAAACTAGTCATGTATTCATCACATCATAGAGTCGTCTGAATAGCCAAATATGGGAAAGTGGGGAATGAATGTGAATTTTCACTTTTATGAATAAGACAACAAATGATTTGACTCAAAGAACTGTGGGTTAAATAATGACATTAGATTTCTTAGGAGGAAAGCTGTGCCACCTAAAACTGCCTCTCTTGTTGTGTGTGGTAGTGGGGACAATACGCTCACAAAGCAAAACAGAAATCCTCTTCAAACACCATCCCCTCCTTCTAAAACTCCTACTAATTATTTGTATCTGTGGCTTTTCTGATTGATGAACCCAATAGAAGGTATATAAGTAGGGTAGAATTCAGAAAAAGACTTGTTAGAGTTTTGAGGAATCAGTACATATTTACTACTGATTCCTAACTGAAATTAAATGCCCCAGTAAGGCTCATGGAATCCATTATAACAGAAGACAATGAAAAAGTAAAATCTAGTACAATGCAGAAAAAAAAAAAAGTAATTAGATCAGGGGTGGAAAATGTACGGCTCGTGGCCAGACCAAGCCTACTGACATCTTTGGGCCAGAGCCAAAATGCATACTGTCATGTCTGGTGTCAATGAGATGCCAGGAAAAGTCACTTTTGCAGTGAGAAACCCAGGGAATCACTTGGCAGCGGAGACTCCTCCACAGTTCATATTGGGAGAGCTCGCAGTGCTTCCCCAGATCACCTAGCTTCACACCTGACCTCTTCGTCACGTTGAGTATGTTACCGTCTCACTGCATAGTTGAAAATTATTAAACTGTCCCAATACAATAAAACTTTGACCACCCCTGAATTAGATGCTAGAGAAGGAAATATAGCTACTTCATAGTATTATGAGGTTGGAGCAAGGTCAGTTTTGGACACCAAAGCCTGAACAGGAAGGCAGAAATGTAATTAGTTTTCTCTACCACTGTTAGAACTACAGCAATGTTATTCATTTTTGAAGCTTAACTGGTTAGTGGAATAGGGAGAATGGTGGTGGGTGAATATTGGCATTTTTTTATTTAGAAGTGGTTGGGTGTTGCGATGTTTTTGTATTAAGAAAATCATTTTGTCTTATAATGCACAAAATAAATAATATGTGTGACCCACACAGACAGACAATGAGTTATAAGAGAGTCCCATATTATTTCTCTCTAACTTTTTGTAGCATTAAGATACCTTTGGTATCCAAAATTCTTCTGAGAATAAAAACTAGGGGACCTTTGTATCAGGAGTTCAGTATGCTGCCTCATATAAATTTTAGATGGGGTTTGCAAATGCTTCAGAGGATTTCTGGAGTAATCTTTAGAAGACCCCATCCTTGCAATTGAACCTTCTCAGGAATCCACCTATTGTCATAAATACTGCTGTTCCTAACGGGACTGAACTGAAGTGGTATTTAGACTCAAGCTCATAGTAACCCTCTATTTTCTCATGCAATTCTCACCTCAGACAGTACCCTAGATGTTCTACAGTTTCTCCCTCAGACATGCCTCCAGATGTTATGTAATCTCAACATAACTCAGTCATTTATCTAATGATATTTCCTTTACTGACCTATCCCCATGTACTGTGCCACTTTCCCAAACACACTGTCCCCATATGTGCTGCACACTGCTTCTTGATACCCTGATGTCTGCCCCCCTGTGGACAGAATCTGTAAAGATGAATTTCATGATCTAGCAGTGCAATATATCCAAAGCTAAATGGGAGGCGGGACTTAACTGAAAATTGCCACTTTGTCATGAATGCCTCAAATAATACTACATTTGAAATAAAAATGTCAACATTTATTATCTATTTAAATGATTTAAGTAATAACTACAGTATATGTATACATTTGTTTATATTACCTGATGGAAATATATATATATATTCTTACCTATTTTTACTATTTATTATTATTATTATTATTAACAAAAAAATTAATATTAAGGTTTGGAAATCAGAAACTGAAGGGAAGGGGTGAGAAAGAAGCATCTAATTTTGTAGTTTATATTGCTGAAATGAAAAAGGTAGAAATAGCACTGACAAATGACAAAGTCAGTGGGGAGGCCACTGTAGGGATTACAAATGACCTGACATTTAGCTCAGCTGCAGGTTTAATAGTGTGCCAAGCTGGAGGAGTGTGCATATTCATTGTACACACATTCCTTGTATTGAGTGGTGGCGAATAAAGGAAGGGTGGTCCAGCATGGCTGAAGCAAGTCTATTAAAGAATGGAATTGCGCATTTGATTTAGGCCCTGCGCTGAATAATGCTGCAAACACTAACAGAACTAAAGAGACTTGGATTGTATTCAAAGTGACATTATCATTGATGAAGTTATTGAAATTTACAACATGCTCTGCTCTGTCTGTTATTTAAATGTGGAGAATTATGAGATGAAAAGGAGGAATGTGCCTCCTCTCTGCAGAGATATTGTGTATATTTTGTGTGGCAGGAACTCCTGCTGCTGCATGCTCTCTATCACATCAGCAGTGCAGAAATGCAGTTAATGCATTGCAGTTGTTGTCTCTGAAACAACTAAAAAGTAGACTAATAAAACAGTAAAGTGATCAGGTATAATGGTATAATTAACTCGTGTTTCTGACAAAGCCATTCATTTGTTACAAGAGAATGATTAGAAGAGGCTACTGGCCATCTGAACTGCAACCAGAGTACTGAGCGTGTAAAACAAGTATTGGCAAGGTTCTGTTAAAGGATAACTAAAGCTTGTTTACTCTAAATACCAGTAGGTGTTATGTGCGCCTAGTGCTGCACTAGGAAAGAGACACTTAGCAATGTCTTTTTCTCCTGACAGGTACTGGGATCCTCTTTACTTCCTGTGTGTTTCAGCAAGAATGTTTTTTATGTTAATATGCTAATGAACCCTGACATCTCACCGCACATAGAGTTTTAATGGTTGCCGAATGTCACATGGTCCATTAATCTGTGAATATCTAAGAGGCATACACAAAGTATGCCACTATATCCTTGTAGGACTAGTGTTGGCATCACCACCTTTCCTATCTAAAGGTCCATATGCTGGGGCCTCTTGTACATTTCCTAATTTTTATATTCTACATGGTATTCACTGCAGAATCCTGTTTTCAGAGTAGTTCGTGGGATGTCTGCCTTCTAGGGATAAGCATATTTATCTTCAGGCTGGACTTCTTGATAACAGTGCAGGACAATTATTCCAAACTAATGCATGTCATGTCACTCCAACCATCACCCAACTCTGGATTTAAGAGAATCTAAAGAAGGGGTCATTGACAGCATCTCCTAGGACAGTGTGGGTGAACCAGTCTGTTCTGAGGAAGGCAGGTTATACTTTACCTCTAACTCCTTACACCCATGGTTTAAATTAGAGATATTCTCAGATGCTACTTGGAGCTGTGTGGATATTTCCATGACCCAACAGTAAGAAAGGACAAATATCTACCAAAACTATTTCATCTATTTGTATTAATATCAAGTAAGTTCACTTTTGAATTAACATGCCAAAGGGATTTAATCATCTCCAGGTCTATGTGTTACTATTTTAATTTACATAAGCTCATATTTATTATATTTTTTAATTGTGTTGACTAGTAACCCAGATACTCTCTTTAGTGTAATTTATCCAGTTACCACACAGTACCCAACTGAACTGGTTTTAACCTAGATACAGGTTGCCTAACTGCATTGTGTGCAGTTCCTTTGCTAATTGTCCAGCTGCAGTGTTAGGAGCAAAGACTTTACTCATTTATACATTTAGCATTTCTGTCTCCTGTTCCTTCCAATCTATCCTTTACCTGATGTAGATATGGAGAGAGGGCATGGTACAGGTGTGAATAAAGGGACCACATCAGAGCTCGGATCTTTACGTAATGACTGCCTTCAAGAACTGACTCAACCTGACCTGCCTGTAAATCAGACTGGCACAGGATTATATCCAAACTTGGATTTTCTGTCTATGAGACTTTGACCAAGACAGAACAGATTAGTAGAGGCAAGTTTCCTTATCATGAGATATTCTGGTCAGAGAAGGGTGGAGCAGAGATAGGTAAGTCCTGTTAAGTTTAATTATGTGCATTCAGTTTAATGGCTACACCCTAGTAAGCATTAAAGTGGTTGTTTAGCTGTGGAATTCATTTTAAGTATATTCTGATATTCTATGACCATTTCCAATTTTATTGTTTTAGTTTTTAAAATTTTTTTAAATTTTGGTTTTTTTTACATTGAAATGATCTTCCAATTGGTGGGGGTCTGTCAACCTAGCAACTAGATGCGGAGATTAGTACAGAATGGAAAAATGTCAGTACAGGGCATAAACTCCTAAGTAAAATAAAAGAAAGTAACATATCCCTCAAAACTGATTATAATATCAACAACTCCTTTTCATTTAATTATGACTTCACTAGAGGAGAATAAAACAAAATTCTATTCGAAATTATGGGGTTTTGTTGCTCTCAAATACAATTTCACTGTAGGTTCATTTCATTTCTTGATACATTTTAAAATCTGCATGTTTGGCCCTTATGTAAAATTCCTCTGGTCAAGACCTAGGAGTTTTCTGTCAAAGGAGAGATATATAACAGTAAGTAGTATTCTGCAGATGAAATAATGGTGTGCCACATCTGCACTTCTTCACTTCTATGTCGTTTCAAAAACCCTGCTAAGACCACATACCAATTCACTGCTTGCTCTGACCTTTGGGTAGTAATTAGGTTAGTAGAAAGGAAATGATGTGGTTAATTCTCCAGAGTTTGCTTGACCAAGCAAATAGAGTACAGTACAATTTGCCTCATTCTAGATCAACAACCTGAAATGAATGGAATCGACATGGTGGATGTTGAAGATGTGTTCCACTTGCATTTGTTTTCTACTTTATCTCCCTCTCTGAGCTTCAAACTCCGAAACACGTTAAATGTTTAGTAGATTTATACGAGGTAAAAATAACAAGCAGGTAATGTTTTTATTCATTTCGCTTTTATTTTAAATGCATTTTTTTTCCCCCCTTCGAAATATTACATTTATTTTCAGTTACTATATCATGCCAGTGACTATTTTCAAGTCTTACGCTGGCATGTGTTACCAATTTCTCATTCCCTCCCTAGTGTAATTGTGAAAAGAAAATGAATTATTTAGAGTAAAAGTACTGAAAAAAAACCCAGCAGAGTGGCGTAATAGGACATCTGTTTTTATAAGAAATTGAGGAACCTGGATTTTTTTTTTTTCTTTCAGTGTGGTATTTTACTACCACATGGCTTTAATCCTACATCTGGGCCTGTTGTTTTATGAAATATTTCCCACAGATGATGTCAATTATAATTTCTGTCCTGGTCGTCAATTTACTGACTTTTTGGAATAAGACTAAATGAAACAACCAGAAAAAAAGATCAACTTATGTGGTCTGCGCTCTGACAAAATTATAGCTGTGTGATACACATCTAAAATCAATAACTCTGTTAATGATTAGCAGAAAAGTTGCTTGGTTTAAGAGCAGAGATATGTCCTGTACACTGCAGATGTTTGGCTCAGAGATACATTCTTGTTTGGTGCGTATTTACCAACAGATGTTCACCCTTGTATTCAATACCTCTTGTACTAGCAAGCAATGTATCTAAAAGAGTCCAATAGGCTTCCAAACCATCTGTCAGTAATACAGGTGGAATGCTTTAATGTCCTCTTCCATGTATACCGTCCTGTATACACCTTTACACGTCAGTAGCAGGGCCTCCATCCCTGATTTCAAACGACAGTGTTTTAAAGCTCCATTTTTCATTTTTTCTTCTCAATACAATTAATATTCCAAAATCTTTTCAAATCAAAATGTGAGCTGTTGTTTCATGTTTTTGTAAGTAATTTGAAGTATATATGTCGCCACCCCCATTCTGACCCCTTCCCACCAGTGTAAGCAGGGCAACGTACAAACGAATTGCTGCACAGAATTCACCATGAAACAGAAATATTGAATGGGTAAGCTACCCTTTTTAACTGAGTGCTTCTATAGCAAGTGTAAATATTGACATTGCTTTCTCCTTCTGTTGGACTGGACTGTGTTTTGTAAGGTCAGATTGAAGAAGCCTCAATGGAAATTTTCCTGTAAACCTAGAGAGCGCAGAGTTGGCAGTAAATGCTAAATTTAAATTACTGTTGAGCCATCAACTCCAACACTGTGTTTTCCCAGATCGGGTGGGTGAGGAGGGTGACAGTAAATCCATAGTTTTGACCAATTCATGGTTTCATAATTGATTTCAACTAGTTTTGAAACTAGTAGTGACAGGGGGGGAGGGGGAAGTAGATGTTTTGATATTTTCTGCAAAAACAAAAATCAGAAAAATAATAATACAAGAAGTGAAAATGATATAAATGCAGAGGCAAGTAATAACAATTTGATAAAAGAATAGCTACTAATACTAGAGTGCTGGGTATTTTTAGACTAGAAAAGTGTAAGCTCCAGGTCATTAGGGTCCAAAAAAAAAAAAGTGGTTATATTTTCATTCCCATAAAATACAAAGATTTTTAGTGTATGGACAGTCACTGGGCATCCCTACAAAGGTCAACTAGCCACTATAAATAAAGGAGACCATTGATTACTGTTGATTAGTAATTTATTGCAGTGTCTTCACAAGGGTGCACAACATTTTGGTGGGGGAGGGGGGACTTCTCCATTCATCAGCTGTCAAAGACTAGTAAGCATCAGCCTACATGGCGGAGTATACAGAGACCTCTAGTGGTCATTTTACAGTGTTACAAAATCGTGTGTATATAAAGCAGGATTATTTTCACATTGAAAAATTGTGCAAAGGTATGGACATCAATTTAAATGTGGAAAACTCAATAAAGGGTGGACGCGAGTGCTTAATATTTTATCAGATCTGTGGACTCACAGGTACAATTGCTGTTTTGCTTGTGGACAATATCAAACAAAAAGGATGGTCATATTTTTCTTCTTAAAATGCCCCGAAGTGCATATTTTTTGTTATTGGATGTTATTTTAAGGACTGTATTCCTGTGGCTTGTCAGAGTTAAAGCCCATGTGGCCTATAGCAGGGTAGTGGTTTGGCACCTGTTTTATTCTAGGCTATAGCCCCGGGGGCTCCATAGTTATGCTATATAATGGTTCCACAGCTAGAGGGGCTTTTTTAGTGAAGAAAAATGTGGAATATGTCTAAAACATACTTTTATGAGTAAATATCCACCAGGCTGTAAGGCTGCTTATTGAGGTCTGTGTTACGTTATCCACACCTTCTGCGGCTAAGATTTTTTGTGTCGTTTTAAAACAAAAAAAAAAAAAAAAATTTTGTTGATATTATGAAGACAGAAATTTAATATTATCAATAACCTTTGTTTATAAGATGCCATCATATTCTACAGTGCTATGCATGAGAAAGTGGGGTAGAAGACTCTGCCCATTAGTGCTTACTATAAAATAGGAAGGGAGATTATACAGAACATACTGTATGTATTCAACCAGCGCCATCACAACCCAAAACAGTAAAACTCTTACCACTGTAGCTAGACTCACTAATAAGCAGACTAACTTAGCACCAGAACTTCTTTAATGATTGTCTCAATATCCTGCTTGCCTGCTTTAATTGGTATTAACCTAATTTATTTAGTTCCCTTTACACTTTTTTCAGGTGGGGTTTTGAACTTCCTGTTTTGATATTTGCAAAATAAGGTACTCAGTCCCTTTTTACTTCACTTTGGGTTTTTTTTTTATAAAGCTTAGACTCATTTATTTTCTTAACACTGACTCATACTTTGGATTTACTAGGCAAGTAGGCATGACTACGGGACTCAATGTTTCTATCCCTAGAATCAGGCTATTCAAATTGACAGGACAAAGGTACTCAGACAAAGGTAATGTCCCACTTTACCCCTCCTGTTACCATATCCTTTATCCCAGAAGTGTGTCCACATCATGTCCTCTCCTTCCCTAGATTGAAACAAGCAATATAACCAGAGTAAAAATATGCTACAGAACCCACATGCAGTAAAAAGTGTTGAAGAAATCATAGCACTGCAACATGTTGAGTAATTAAAATAAGGAAAGCATTCAAGATACATTACTTGGTATAGAAACTTTGCTACAGCAATAGGAATGAAGAGCATGCATATAAAAGCTTACAGCTTAAGTTTAGATTCTATTGTATAGTCATCCCCAGGCACAAAGGAATGATCCCTATAAGAGAGTTAACCTTGGAAGTAATATAAGCTTTGCCTGTGTAGCCAAGCATCTGCAAAATGTATGTATGTATAATTTTATTTATAAAGTGCCACAAATTTACGCAGCGCTGTACAATTCAGCGATACAAATATAATGCAAACATGGGAAAAGTGCATTACACAATACAAGTAAAATATCACAAGGATACATCACTTTAGGTGCCAGGTTGTGGCTGAAACAAGAGGTTGGAGGTTCCTGCTCCATAGAGCTTACAATCTAAATGGGAGGAAGACTAACATACAAAGAAAGAAGGAAAATAAGGAAATAAGAGCTGTTACAATGTACTGAAACACAGGTCAATAAATACAAATTAAATAGGTCAACAAATACAGATATGAAGCATGAATAACTAAAGATAAAATATATACATAAAAATCAGAGATAAAAATCGTTGCTACTGCTCCGAAAGGTAGGACTTCAGTTTGGTTGTAAAAGTGCGGAGGGAAAGTTCCTGGCAAAGATAATTGGGTATAGAATTCCAGATGTGTGGGACAGAAAGAGAAAAGGAATGTACAAGCATACGAGTGAGGACATGTAGGGAGGAGCCCTACAGAGTGAAGTGCCTTAAATGTCAAAAAGAAAACACTGTAAATATAATTTGCAACTTGAAACAAACTCATTACAATTGAATAATCCAATTACAAAAATCAAAGTGTATAATAATACCATAGTAAGGTCCCCTACCCCAGTAAGTGGAGGATAGATATTGGAAGTTAGGGGGTCCTTAAACCCTCCCATTCCCTTCTATTTGCTGACACAGGAATTATATAGATCCTTTTTTATTCATTGCCCCATTTTCCCAGGGTCTTTTGGGTTTGTTGGTGCCAATCCACCAATAATTGTATCCCTTCTAGTATTGCAGCTACTATCCCATAATAGCGCCTATATCATCTTTGGCAGGTATTGAGAATGAATGATAGATGCCAAGGGTGAAACTCACTAGGGATGGTGGGTGTTACAGGCTGTTTTAGCAAGGTTTTTTAGCATTATACAAGTCTACTCCACCTATGAAGAACTGTGCTTAAGGCATTCAATAAAACTTTGTATCTGTTTTTTGTTTTTGTAAATCTACTTCAGTGTTTTTCAACCTTTCTTCCTCAGGGGAACCCTTTGATGTAATAAAATTTCTGGCGGAACCCCTAGAAACCCGGAAACCCTAGAAATCACATAACACGCGTGACGTCACTGGCATCTACATACCCGACAGGTCACAGAGGGAGGATCCAAAGCTGCGATCTCTCTCTAATTGAGGGGCGCTAACGCCCACATCGCCCATAGCCAAACTCGCGTCCTCCAGCATTCTGGTGACGCACCTCCTCTGAGCGCC
>WMED01017832.1:0-12883 GCA_019650415.1 Pipa parva | reverse complement strand
TTTAGAACATTTTCTTCTTATTTTTATGTTAGTCTTGTTTACATTTAAAAGGTCTTATGATTGCTATGGTCCATTCATCTAGCAACCAGCAGCTGAGTTGATAGGCCAGAATAACTGCCATGCCAATCCAAATAGAAGATTTATTTTGCTGGTGTTACTGGCCCTTAACTAAACCCTGAACAGAACGATATGTAATGAAAAAAAAGTTAGAAATAAAAATTCAAGGTCAGAATAATTCTATTTGCCAAGGGTCAGTAAACCACCCCATTAATGAACTCCTAGCACCTCTAGTTTTATCTCGTTTTATCTCTTTTATTTCTCACAGTTGTTTATATGTGCTTGTGCTTTACTTTAAATTAAAAAAAAAAAAAAACTCTTAAAATGATGTTTTATATTTTAAGCCTTAGCAGTAATCTAATATTCTCCATAGGGGAATAAATGTCATGTCCAGATGTAGCTGCATCCAGGATTATCTCCACTGCATGTCATTCTTGTCATTTGATCTTTCTACCTGTATCCTTCATGGTCAGTCAAGTACTTCAGCGCAGTCACAAGCTTAACTAAAATTCGTTGAATATACACTTATTGGTGATTATACCCGATTTTTTAAAGTCTGTAAAAGTTTTTTTGAGACAATAAACTAATTGTACTTAGATTACTAAAGACAGTAAAAGGAAAAAGATGCAAAACTAATGCAGGATTAATAACCAGTTTAGCGTGAGTAATGAGCTATAAAGTGGCATATTACTCAATAAAAATCCATCCTTGGGGGAATTAAAGAGATTTTGTGAAGTTATGAAATTTAACTTTTTTTTAATTGTCGCCCCCTCATCCATGGAAAGTCCAACAGTTTAGAAAGCCTAACAGGGAATTCATCAACAGCTATAGCAATTAAAGGCAACTTTGGACATTTTTGGTTGCAATAAGTTACCCTTAAGCCTCAGTAATGTTGATGGTTGTCCTTGCAAGAGTTTTCTACTTTGAAGCTGGTAGACCAATATTCATAGGCATCATACGATAATTTACTTTAGAGCTAGAAATAAAAACTGGCACTTCCACACTAGTATCTGCAGCAAAGTATGCCAAAGTTGCTGCTTTTTTTGATTATGGATATCTAATATATTTTGATGTATATATCTATCTTTGGGAAATGTGAGGCCTGCGTAGGTTAGATTTTTGTGACTAGCTCAGGAGGTGGGATATAGAAGCCCAAGCCAAATCAAGAAGAGATACCTGATTAGTTGTCTGGGTGAACACCCAGTGCAAGGACCACCATGGGTTGGAATAGATAAAAGGACAGGTTGACTTTAGGAGAAAGATAATACCATTAGAATATCTATTTTAAGTGTCTGTCTTTAAATTATGTGTGTGAGTAAAGCAGTTTTTGTGCTTTATTAATAGAAAACAACAAAAGTATTTTGTTTATCTAATTATTGGCTAAAAGAAACAATAATGACTGAAAGCTTTCAGAGAATAAAAATGTCTATTATTGCATCCAGATTTGTAAGACACAGATATCTGAACTCTGGGTAGCTGTATGCCACTTCCGCAGATGCAGAATGGAGTAATATTGATACCCAACAGAAACATTTATTTGGTAAAATTCTGATCTTGAGAAATATTGAATAATGACTTGCAAAGTCCTACAGAACCTCTGTATTTGCTTTGCAATTATTAGTCAGAAAATCATAGACGCTCAAAACTATGTATATTTAAAATTACAGTTGGTTAATTCATAAAACAAATAGTTGAATCCTCAGTATAACATCCATCAAAAACGTGAACGGTATAAAAAAAAATCCAGCACCTTTGGAAATCTGTCTGAGAGTAAAAGCTTCGTCAATATTGCCATTTTTTTATATTAAAGCTTTTCTAAGGGCAACGGTGCCATAACTTTTCTGTCAAATTTGTGCAAGTCCTCTTTATCTCTCCAGGTTATAAAACCTGAAATCCTTGAGCTTTTACAGAATTTCCACTTGAGCTTGACACTGTAAACTGTCAATGTTAAACTGCTTTCATATTGATTTTTCTACAAAGATATGTGCATGGAAAAATTACTACATTTCATGAATGTATTGAACTAAAGAATAAGTTTAGACAAATATCTATAAATTCTACGTGAATTTTTATTTTGCATGTCCGTATCAAATTTAAGTAAATAAGATAAATCCTGTGAAATGTTTTTATTGATCAAACACTGAAATGGCAGCTGGTTTTAATTCCTACGAGGACACTTATTATTGGACAAAAAGGCCAAAAAGTGGAAAAAAAATGAGCTTTTGATCATTTTTCACTTTTTGACCATTTTAGCTTTTTAGTAAACTTTTTTAACCGAGCCCATCTTAACATCACATGCTTTGACTGATATTACAAAATATTATTTCACACCTATTTGAAAGCAACCAATATCACTCAAAACCTTTTGCCATCCTAGAGTGGGTGTAAGCCACTGAAAACTGGGTGTAGTAGTGAAAGAAAGCAACAAACATACACTTGAAAAGACAAGCAAAAGAAAGACAAAGAAGGAACGTTATATAGGTCATTTTGACGTATTCGCCACAATTCAATCCGTTTTGATGCTTTTTGCCACGTTATCTATGTTTTTTTACTTTTTGACACATTTTTGATTAACCTCAATTTATGTAATGGTTAATAAAATGTATTCATATTAAAAAATAGCAATGCTTTAATACTACTACACTTTATTTTACTTTCAATGGAGCTCCTTTTCCATAGATGACAAAATCGATATCACTGATCTGTCCGATGGGGACTCAGAGTCCTTTCTGTGGGCATGCATGTCGTTGCCCCAGACAGGCTCCAACTAGCCCACACATATCAATTTCTCCCTAACAGGGAATCCAAGACAACTGTTCCTGATACCTGGGACAGCAAGTGCAAATGCACATACAGCTGTGAGCTGTCAGTGTAGGCTCTGGGTTCCTGCCATTCACTGACATAAGATTCTGACCTCTGCCCTGACGCAGACACAAGGACTTCATACATCAACACCTGCACTGTGGCAATAGAAGGAGTTCGCCCAGGTGCAGTTGGGGCACTCAGTCTCTAAAAGTTTAGCAATCACTGTTCTAAACCATCTCCATTGGGAATAATGGGTTTTCAAAAGAAAACCACAGGGAACAGCATGTATGCAATGAAGGTTGTACAACTACACAAAGTTTAATCCAACCTTAACATAACACGTTCCGAGCCAAATAATGGAATAATGGGTTTTCCCCATCCTCAACCAGGTGAACACTTATCAGCAATAGAAAATGTCAGAAGGGGCTTAATAAATATCACAGTGATATCAATATTTTTGACATAATTAAAGGGATATTGATATATTATTAGAATTTTTTTTTTTTTTATTAATATCTCCCAAAGACATAAGTAACAACCAACAGAATATCCAAACAGCAAAAGCAGCATCAAAGGTAAACAAATAGCCAAAACCAGCATTCCAGGGTTAAAACATTTCACTAGCAGTGCACTGGTGTGATCAGGCCCTAATATTGTCTACATTTAACCTTTTACTAGGAAATGGGGGGCATCTTCAACAGAAGGAGGTGTTACAGACCCTTTCATTAGCTCTCATGTCATGTTCTGGCAGATTATTTCAATTTAGGTTAAGTCATCTATTTTTCTTTCAGTTGTTTTTGCTCAAAATTGTTTTAACCAAAGAAATAGACAAAATATAATTTCAAACATTAGGACAAAATGGATCATAAAGTCAAAGATAGCCTTTTACACCTTGTACGATGATCTCACTCACTCACATGTGTGCTTTATGAAGAATACATTTTGCAATAACATACTCTTCAGACAGTTTTAGGAAACTAGTAAACTACAGAACAAAGTGCTTCAGCAAAAATATTAGTGAACAATTCTAAAATTATTAGAACAGGATGGAGCACAAAGGTGTGCATGACTCATTAAGATGGAACATTTTAACAAGTCATCAGAAACTTCTGTGCAGTAATAAAGGACATAAAAAAAATATTTGTAAAAGTTCATACATTTTACTATTAGATTTCCAAGGGAAATTTGAAACAATGCAGATTAGTTCTAGTCTTGTTTGTACTGTAAATCAATGGAGCCCTAACCTAAATAAAGCTAAATATATATATATATATATATATATATAATCTTCGTGGTATTGGTATGAATAGCTAAGACATTTTCAAATCTATATAGCTTCGTTTCCATTTTGAGAGAGGTCATTAAGAAGCAGAACATGATAGAATTTCCATTTGTTACAAATTAATCACCATGAGACATGTTCAAGTAATGTCTGGACTGAGTAGGTATAGTGACATATCATATTACCTAAGAGAAGGACCCTAGGATCAAAGAGGATTTCATATAGCATCGATTGCATTAATATTCCAGAGATTTGTTGCCAAAAAAAATTGTTGGGGCAATGTCATAGAAGAAGGGCTAACATGCCAACTGAATCATGTTGCCTCCAGCATAAAGGCTTGAATTAAAAAAAAAAACATTTAATTATCAGGGATATGAGACCAGTTCAATAGAATTTTGAAGAAAAAAAGTGCTGACTTTCTGGCATTATCCCAGTTAGCTTTCCACTGTGTATCTGAAAATTCTCTATTCCTTATTAAATTCCGTTTCCATCTTACCATGTAGCAGTGTTGTTTTACGTTATATATAGAGTTAGAGTAGAGTGGTCGTGTTAGTCCACACACACCACATACACACACAAGTACGTTTGTATATATATATATATATATATATATATATATATATATATATATATAATTTAATACCTGTTGAAAGGTTTTGTAGTATATATACAAGTCCCAATAAATAGCACCCTATAATCATCAAGCCAATATCTTCAAGTTCCCCTCTTTATACATAGAATTTTTGCAGTGTTTCTGATTTCAAGGTGAGCAGAGTATAGCACCATTGTTCAACTGTTCATTAGGGAATCATCCCATATGTATGTATGTATAATATTATTTATAAAGTGCCACAAATTTATGCAGCGCTGTACAATTCAGCAATACAAGTATAATACAGACATGGGAAAAGTGCATTACACAATACACAAGTATAATATCACAAGGATACTTCACTTTAATTGCTAGGTTGTGGTGTCCCATATCATCGTGGATTGGCATTTTACAGAATGTTTCTGTGGAAATCACTGTCAGGTTTGCTCATTATGCCCAGACTAGAAATAAACTAAAATAGCTGGCATCAGAAGCTTGGGAAATGGGGCTGTAAAACTTCTTCCATATCGGAAAAATAATTGCCATCTTGGACTTGCGTTTGAAGAGAGACAGGATTTTTTCCAGGTTTTAAGATCCAAGTATTACATCTCACACTATTAACTTCTGTTAATTTTACTGTAAAATATTTTATTTTTATTCATTTTTTTTTATATAGTGCTACTATATTACGCAGTGCTTTACAGAGATTCATCATTCACTTCAGTCCCTGCCCCATGGAGCTTACAATCTAGTTTCCCTATTCAGTAACACACAGATGTATTTTTTTGGATTGTGGGAGGAAATCCACGCAGGTGTAGGGAGAACATACAAACTCCATGCAGATGAAGTCCAGGGTGAACCCAGGACCCAGCGCTGCAAGGCAACAGTGCTAACCATTGAACCACCATATTAATTTTAATTATTTTAATGTTTTTATTTTATGCATTCCCTATTGACTATTGTACTGAGCCTTTTTCTAGGGTTTTAGTAAAAATACAATTCAGTAGAATTCATGCAAATTTTACTTCTACCCAGTACTGGGCGAAATTTATTAAAGGCGAAGTGATCGATCGATCAAAAATTCGATCGATCGGTAAAATTTACGATTTTAATAAATTTCGCCTCATGTGTTAAATCACTAGTATCAGTTACTGCCCTATGCAGAGTAACCTAACAAAAGTTGACATTGAATCTTTAGTGTGTTTATTTTATTTTTATTATTATTATTAGCATAATTAATGTGTTCCTGATGTTTTAGTCCTCTGACTATAAAATTGAGAGTACATTTTAAGGTGAGAATGAGATGATTTTAATTAAGACATGGTATGATTTTAACTTTGTTTCTGGTCAGAAGGCATGTATATTAGAACGATTTAAGTCACTGTTTTATAGATAATGTAGCTTAAAGTTAATTTGGTTAGTTTAGGACACTGGTATAATACCCAAGGTGATTTTCAGAGAAAGTATGAAATAAGAGGCAACTAAAAAGAACATAATTTTTACTAGTGTAATGCTATTTTTACTATTTCCTTAGCGATTACATAATCCGCACAGGGTTATTCATCCACAGCCAGCTTTCAGCCACCTCAGGGGATTAGGCCCTGCTTACTTAGTTGGAGTAGGGCTTGTACCTCTTTAAATAATGGGCACCAGAGATTCTTTGCACACCAGACAGTTAAGTTTATTTACAATGAGTAGTATCAGCATGATGTCACACAGCATCACAGCTTACAGCCAGCTAATAGATGCAGCAGTATCATATCACATCCATTGCATAGTATCTAGGTACTCTGGATATAGTTACCCTCCCTTGTGTCATGGATCAGCGTAATCCTGGTGAGGCACAACTTCTCACAGAGGGTCTTGACACAGGAACCCCACCCAAAATGGTGGCTTGTAAGGATTCTCCACCCTGTGCGATGGAGGCCCTGTAGCAAAGACCCAGCCTGCTCCCAGGCCTGGAACTGAAGACCAACAACTCACATGACACACATATATTTATAGACTGGGTTACTCCCAGCTACATTCCTAGAGAGATATCGTATTACAATATGTAATAATACAAGACACCAGCAGATGCTGCTACACCTAACCCTCTGAAGTTCTAACCCAATTAAGATAGATATACAGCAGATTTACCGATATAAATACATATAACTCATAAGAAATGGGATAGTACATTTCCAATTCTTACACTAGTTACATTTTTTTTTTAACTGAGTTCAAGTGAAAAATATTTTAATTTCTTTCATTGCATATTTCCATCATTCATCTTTTAGGGGGTAATTCAGCAAGGCGCAAACTCACCTCGCGATGCTTCGATTCACCATGTTGTGGTGAATAATCAAAACCTAGTGCACCATAGTTGGCCAAGCAAGAAGATGGTCCCATACATTAGGGGTCACAACATAAGATAAAAGAACTGGTACTTATGAATGTATTTTTTTCCTTGTATTTTAAAGGTCATTTTAAATTTGGACTCTGTTCCATGGTAGATGGCTCCTAAACCCAGTTGCAGGTGGATGTATGGGGTACCATAGTCCCTAGCATACAATTATGTTACATAATAAAAAAAGGAGGCCACATATTCTGAGAGGATCAATCTTAAGAGGTAAGCTGTTCAGAATTAGTTCTTGATATCAAACACAGCAGTTGGTTGGAGACATCTACATCCCAATCAAGCACCGCTATAATTGTAGGATCCTCTCTAAACACTCTTGTAAAAACAAGGCCGTTTTTTACATTTATCATTTGAGACTTGTTGTGATATTGTGCTGACAATGTTTTAATGAATTTACTGCAGCTTTTCATACAGTTTGTTCACCTCTATTGAAATCACATATAAAACTCTACTAACTGAAGGGCTCATGTTATATATAATAATGGAGCAGAATTTAAAAATAACCAGACGTCAGTGAAGGATCAGGTAAAGAGGTCTAAGCTTATGCGGTATTTAATTTTTACTGAATTTTTTTTTAGTAAAGTTTACTTTGAGCTTTCTTGATAATGATCATTTCAACTGTTTAACTTTAAAAATGAATATTTATTTAATGCTTAACATCTTTGCATTGCATATATAGCCATATATAAGTAAACACATACACCTGCATTTTAATTGATAAAGTGATTTTGTGTGACTAGTCCCACTTAGGGCTTACTCAATAACATCCAAATGGTAACATATTAGCATTCGAATTAGAATCCATTCTCCATGTTCCCATATTTTCCGAACTCTACATCTCTCAAGGTGTACTGTGCCACGTTTGCTTGCTTGAGTCCTTCAGATCAAAGTAGCAAGTAGGGGGTTGATGGCAGGGCTTCACTGTGGCATAACACAAATGTTCATTCAAAAGTGACATTAAAGACTGCAGCCAAATGCCAACGTTAACTATGGGATATGGTGAGATAGAAAGAGATATATCACTTAATGCAGGTAGTGAATTCTCAACCATTGGAGTGTAATAACCCTAATTAATTTGAATTCAAACTTTGCTGAATAAGTCCCGAAAATTCATCTTGCAAAATTCAGTCACTGTAATTACTTCTACTGAACTTGAAATGAAATATGATTTCTGAGTGTGAGTTCCAGCTCACACAGTTTTACTCCCACAGCTATGTTAGCAGAATGAAAATGCATTATTTTATGTTAAGGCAATGGGTGCATTCTCTCATACACACTGGTATTTTGTCTGTGATTGCAATATAATTGGTAGTTTTAGTAACTACATTACTGTACAGCAACATTCTCCGCTCCACTCACTCAGGGGAGCTTGGGGGGGAAATGCAAAGACTGCAGGGTAAGGCTGCCTCCACCCTTTAACCACTTTTTCATTTTTTATTAGGGGTCTGAAATGGTAACCAGGTGATGTACTTATAGATATAAGGGTGAGGATTCTATAAATATACCACACAAAAATATGCTTAATTATAATAAAATATTTCAGTCGCTTCCATCAAGTAGTCCAGAGAAGTGAGTGATTCTCTTAGAAAGTTACAGTGAAATAAATCACTCCTCTGAAAATGGATTTAATGAAATTCTGCTGCAAGGCCAGTGATCTTCTTTTGATCCACAGTAAGTCATTGGCAATTTATATATGGGGAATATTTATCAAAATCCAAATTGTGAATTTGCCACTTCCCCTTATTTGGGTATTTAGCAAACTCTGAGATTTACCAGCTAATGACAGTCACACACTACACAATAGATGGATACTGACAATATTCCATCACCATTATTTCCTGTGAGTTTATCATTATAACTGCACTCCCAACTGCTTTCCCTGTTAGCTTCTACATAGTACTCCACCATTTAGTCTAGATAGTAAAACGTGGTGACTCAGTGGTTAGCACTGCTGTCTTTCAGTGCTAGATGCTGGGTTCAATTCCACCCTGGTAATATTCTTAGTAGAGTTTGTATGTTCACCCTTTACTTGCATAGGTTTCCTCTAGCCACTCCAGTTTCTTCCCACAATCCAAAAGCATAGGTTAATTGAAGCCCTACTAAATTGATCCAAGTTTGTGTGTCTATTTGGTTGTGACTGAATTGGAAAGCTATATTATAAGCTCCAAGGGGCAGGGACTGAATTAATCTCTGTAAAGCACAGCAGACAATGTAATTTTATTTAGATTGTAAGCACTATGGAGCAGGGACCTTCAACCTCTTGTGTCAACCACAACCTGGCACTTAAATTGAAGTATCCCTGTGATAATATACTTGTATTGATTAATGCACTCCCATGTCTGTACTGTATTTGTCTTGCAGAATTGTACAGTGCTGCGTAAATTTGTGGCACTTTATAAATAAAATTTGTATACATATATACATACAGACTAAAAGGTGCAATAATAAAAAAAGTTTTAAAAACAAGCTAAAAATCAATCCTGCCTCAGAAATTCCCAGCAATTCTTTATGCATAGTTCATTATATGACTCATGAACCTCAGTGTCAGCTCTTAACATAGACATCCTGAACCTGTTTCCAGGTTTCCTCATACCTATTGTGCTTTGAGGTAATATATAGTATGTACTGTATGTCAAAGTGACAGCCTCTGCTTTATTCTTACATCATACGTATGTTTTGCTGGATTTTCTATGCACTTTATCAGTTACTTACTATGTGGGTGTCCTATGCATAGCTGGGCAGAGGTCCTTTCCTTCTTTCCACTTTCATCCTGCTATAGTATAAATATTCTTTCTTATGATCTCTTATTTCTAGCTGCAGCGGAATAGATTTATGTTATATTATGAACTTTCATATTCCCCATAAAAAGAAAAAGGCATAGGAGTATAACTGGGCGAAATTTATTAAACTCGGAATATCCGTTTTGGCTTTCCTGAGTTTAATCGGGAGAACAGTCTGAAGTTTCTCGCGGTAAGTGTCGCAAGATTTGCCTCAATTGATATTTGCTGTGCGAAACTTTTTTTATTGAATATATCCATGGAAAGGGTAGCCATACAGTATAGCAACCTTTCCATGAATATAGTCAATAAAAAAAAAGTTTCTCACAGCAAATATCAATTGAGGCAAATCTCGCTATACTTACCGAGAGAAACTTCAAAGAGTTCTACCAAACTATTAAACTTGGAAAAGCCGTTTTTGCTTTTCCGAGTTTAATAAATTTCACCCTTTAAAAGAGTAGGATTAAAAGTTATCTCTTCGTCCATCTAGAAACAGATCCTAAGCAATGTATATTACTTCAGTCCCCAATTATCTCTTACATCCAACTCTTCTAAATCTGTTCAGAATAATACAGTATTTGTCATTTTCAGGTATATTTTCTATGACAGTGATTTAAAATCAAGTAAACAACTTAATTAAAATACATTACTTTACAGGTAGGCATGTTCTTAATGCTGAAAACAAACTTTAGCATCCCACAGTCACCATAACAATACAAATAAAAATTAAAAAATATGTACAACCTTCATTATGCACTGTAAGAGCATTTTGACACATCCCTTTAATGAATGTTTATATCTATTTTAGCTTTTGATATACATAGTTAATGTTGTACGTCGTTAATGTAGTAAAATAACAAGAAAACAATAATAGCTAGAAACAAATGCATATCCTACCCACAGTGGTGCAATAAAACTAAAAGCAAGCATAATATGTACATAAAAAAGCATGCAGGACTATTACAACCATACTAAAAAATAGATAAGCTTTTCCCTTAATGTCTGTTTGAAACATTACATCAATTAAGATAGCTGTGTCATGTAAACACTTGTTAGACTAGAAAGGATCTCAGAGCAGCCTAAATCCATAGGCATATTTAATAAAAGATTTCCTGATTTATTTAGATAAAACTTAAATCAAATTTTTTTTTAATTGCACATTGCCTAAGGAAAACAAAATTATAGTGTTGTAATTGTCTTTGGTTTTCTTGCTAGAATGAGGTTCCAGTAAGTAATGTTCCTCATGACTAGGGTTCTTTCACGAAAAGCTGAATGGTCACGTAAAGGTGTGAATTTACATTTATTCTGTTCTTTCCCATATTCATGTATTCAGCAGATTCCGAGATGTGGCAAATTCAAGACCAATTCGACAGCTTACAACAGTCGCGGACTTACAGAGAACCTTGCACCACTTTATATATACATAGGTAATTCTATTTCTTGCATAGAGTGGCAAAGTGAGCAGTAGTAAGATGTAGAGTGACTCACTGCACCACACTGGAGCACTGCTATCAACCCCCTACTTTACAATTTTGATCTGGAAAAGTCAAACAGGTAACAGAGCAATAAGCCTTGCTGAATTTATTTGATAAACTGCAACATTTGATGAATTGCTGAATTACATATGTACATGCATGCAAATTAGTGCGACATGTACGACCATAAGTGTCTGAGTTGGTTGCAAATTCACCATTTGACAGGGTTTCCTGAATATCCGAATTTGGGGAAGTTGTGAATGAATCTGAATTCGGACCTTTAAACGAATGTTCCTCTTTTTTATGAATAAGTCCCTTATTTTTATTATTGTGACAGTAAACTCAAATAAATGGGGCTTAAGTTGCAAATATTGTAACAAGTTAGGACTTTAGTAAGTAAATGAAATAGTGCATTTGCAGAAGAGAATTTTATGTTTGTTGTTGATAAGTGAAACAGCATTTTCAGTGTAATTACCAAGCGCTAAAACTATCCTTGATGCGTTGGACCCATGATGCAGAAACTATTTTAATGTTGCAAATCCCCATTAAAAATTCAAATGCAAGTTTATAATGACTAACTCCAAGTGACAGAATCAATTATAAATCCTTTAAGGTTAGCCAAAATTGAACAAGATTTTTAATAGATCATGGTATTCTCTCACACTGTATTTCTCTGATTCTTAAAGACTAGAGGTCTCATTGACTAAAGGGTGAATTCACCTTTCAAATTCACCTCACTACAATTCAAGTCTCAAATAGTAGCAAATTCACTTCTCAGTATTGACTAAGCAGAGAATACACTTGTCAAACAAGCAGAAAGTGGTGATCACTGTTGCATGCATAGTGTAGCATTGTCAGATGGATAGAGGTAGGAAGCAAAGTCATGCAGTTTAAGGTGAATTCGACAAGTGAAAGGAGAACTATAGTTCGATTACATCTTTACATATGCAGTACTAAACCTTAGTGAGAAGTGTTTCTCCCCAGTAGTTGCTTCATCTGAAGCAGGGTGATTTATTAGGCAGCATTTCAAAACTCCCACACCAGGAAATGTGTGATATAACTGCTAAACATGAGAACAAAAAGCTGCCTAACTGCAATTGGTTAAGCAGTGTGCTGACCTTTTGGCCTCAACAGCCATGCTTTGTTTACATTCCTGGCATACAAGAGATTACAGAGACTTGGCTCTGGAAAGCTAACTTTTGCGGAGGTGTTAAGTAGTAAGTAGGGCAAAAATGTCCAGGGGATTGTACCCTTTCATGAAAAATTGTCCGGTACACATCACACACACATATATTTCCTGGTGCAAGAGTTTTCCAGTGCTGTTTTATCTTAAGCAAGATGATTTATTACAAATCTACTGGGGAGAAATGCTTCTCACCAAGGTTGCATTTACTCCAGGGGAGTAATTCACCATTGTGCAAAGTGAGGTCCGGATCCATCGCCTCACTTCACACATGGTGTTATGCGCTCGCTGATGTCCTGCAAGTGGACATC
>WMED01017831.1:0-12884 GCA_019650415.1 Pipa parva | reverse complement strand
TCAAATGCTTTGGAAAAATCAAGGTATATAACATCCAGTGACTCCCCTCTGTCTAGTCTAGACCTCCTCATCGATCAAAAAAATCTTGGGATATTTACTGTGAGAAACTGCCGAGATCTTGCGTAAATAAATTCAGAAAGGTGAAATTGGCCTTTTTCAAGTTTATTAAATTTCGCCTTAAAGGAGATATTTACTACCCTGGTAGGTCACTATTGCTGATATAAAAATGTACTAAACCTTTTCATTTTTTATTTTTTTTACTTATATAAGTATTTTACTTATATAAGTATTCCCCTGGTTGAGGGTGGTGACAGCTCATTATTCCCTGTGAAAATGTTAAATCTTTGAGGTTGAATTCACGAATTTTATTGCTTTCTGTCTGTATTTATCTTTATTGATATCACCATTTTCATGTTGTTAAACAGAACCTCACTCAACCCCTATTGTTTTCTTTGGTACACATTCGGGAAGTGTGCCAAATTTAAAATCTAAATAGCTAAAATATCATACTTTATAGTAACAATTTATAATATTCGGAAGCACAAATTGAATATATTGTAACTATAACATTTGTGGCTTTTGCATTTTTCTTTGTTTGGTATTACCGTTCTTTTTAACGTTGAACTGAAATTTAATTAACCACATCATAGAAACAAGTTGGCCGAGGTAAAAGGAACACTGCACATTTCTGGTGTTTAATTCCTTTATTCATTTTAGGTGTTATTTCCAAAAACCTGTTGAATTTTAAGACCCAAGTACTTGGGAATGACCACTAAATGAATGCTTACTTCTCTAAACCAATATTTTATACCTTTTCTGATGTGTTTCTAATTTAAACCCCCTCTGTTCGCATTTCTCTCATTAGCAAGCCCTACTACAAAGGCTGAACTTTTTTGCTGCCAAACGAATTTTTCCAGTTTAGTAATTGTAATATTTTGCAGTTTATTGCAGGTGTTTAGCAGCCAGTACTGAGGGCTTCTGCTGCGCGGCCAGTAACTGAGGCTAGTACATTTTGTTCAGTGTGTAGTCCAGTTGGTTCCTTTCCAGATGCAGCTGAACCTTGTGAAATCTATTCATCTAGGTAGGTGGCAGTGCCAAAATTCAAGCAAATTCTCTCCATCTGATTATCTGAAAGCAGAATTTCAACTTAAATTTTGCAGATTTTTTGATAGTTTCTTTATATTTCTAGTCTTTGTTCCTTTACTGTCTGAATTGTTAGTCTTCTCTTACAATTTCATCGCTCAGGTCATATCCAGTAACTCACAGTGACCACAAGGATGGTGTGTGGGAAACTGGCTGGACCGTTTGTCTTTTAAGCTTTGGGGGTTGGAATGTGGTGTCACAAATGAGAGACCAATTATATCCATAAAAGGAAGCATGGGAGAAACGTGGCAAATTAAGGATAGTAACAGGCTGAGAATAGTTAAAAAGGGAAAACAACCAATTTTGCTTATTTTAGATGTACATTATAAATAAAATGTTTTACAATCTGAATACATTAAAAATCAGCCATTTGAGTATTCTATGAAGTTAGCTATGGCTCTCTGCTCCTCAAAGCTAGATTCAGCGTAAAACAACCAGTCTCAATTCCTTGGCAGGAAAATCAGACGTTTTAACTGGTCCATCCAGGAGCTTCTGCCAGAGAGGATTCTGGGACCATGGGGCTCATAGAAATGTTGAGAAGCGAAGAGACTTTACAGCGGGAAACAACCCAAATGGATGTTTTTGCTTTTAATGCATTAAATGGCAGAAATCATATTTGTGTAGCCTTTGCAGCTGCAGAAAACCCCCTCAAATTCAGGGGGTCTAACGTTTAATTACATAATAAGAGCTCTGTTGGATGTGGGGTTTAATCAACAACCTTGCACATGGGACAGCTGCTGGCTGCGTCTTTCACTGAACAAATATGATGGCTTCAAGCTGCCAAGCAAATTCTTTTCTTTTTTGTTTCAGGTTCTAGCTAATGAAACCTAATTTTCAATGTTATATTATGAATTATATTATATGTAGAGCAGTGATGCTCAACCTATAGCCCGCGGGCCATATCCGGCCCGTGACGTGGTGCTATCCGGCCCTCGAAGCTTCTGCCCACAGTGCAGGAAATTGGCAACCGTTGGGAGCTCCTAGTCAGCTTATTAATGAACAGGAAGTCAGTTCAGTAATACACAGTTTGTAGTATCTCACAACTGGGTGGAACACTTCCACGCATTGTTAAGACCCTTACGTCCGGGTTCATTATGTGTTGGAACGCATATGCATTACATTAGTTGGCGCCGGTTGTTGATTTATATGGCTCCCAGGCCAAAAAAGGTTGGGCATCACTGATCTAGAGCATTTATGATTAATTAAATCCTAATAGCATCCAATAGGAAGCTGAATATTAAAACAGTTGGACAGTCTATCACAATGTAATCCTGTATACAGCTCTACATTACATCACTCCTGTGTTGTGGGAGGGTAACCATTCCTTGCAATCTCAGAAACATTTATTTGTACATCAGATGTAAATATATACACACAGAGATATATAATGTTCACAGTGTCAAGAAAATCTGTGAAGAAGCGCACAACACAAGGCAAAAGTGCCTTATCAAAATACTATTTAATGTAGTATATTAAAGGTCCCTCAGAAACACACATAGTGTACATTGTGTATAAGTGACCGAGGAAATGGTGATCATTGCACCCAATAGTGCTGAATTCCATGATAAACCCCCGAATAAGTATGGGGAAACTCTCCAGATTCAATAAAGAGGCAATCATTGTAAAGAAAACGCCAAACTATGATGAAATGAGATAATCTCATGATTAATTGATTGAGTAATTAATTAATTGGTTATGTGCAGATAACACTTGGTTCCAAAAGTTCAAATTCTTCAAAAGAAGAATTGGACATTTCTCACTTGGGAGAATTACTCATGATCCATTGACTTTGTGAAATTCCACGTTACACTGTTGTATCATTTTGTCTGTTTATCATTTTTTATTAAAAACTATCTGCACCGTGTATTCTCTTTTTTCTTTACTCAATCAATTCATCAAGTGATTGTCTCATCAGAGTTTGGCGTTTTCTTTACAATGATTGCATCTTTATTGAATCTGGTGAGTTTCCCCATATTTATTTAGGAGTGTCAGACTAACTATAAGAGATTAGAGGTCTGGACCCCAGTGGCTGGATACTGGCAACAGCAAGTTATGTCTTTTAACCAGAAAATAACTTTTAACAGGGCAGGGGTTAAAATAACATAAATGGGGACTGAGTTCTGAAGGGCAAGGGTTCCGTTGGGACAGGAGAATTCAGGGGGTACTTCACTATCCCCTAAGCAAGATGTGCAGGGCTTAATTAGCTTCTTCACCTGATTCCCACCCAATTAACCTTATCAACAAAACACTGCTAATACTGGATAAATAAGACTTGGCAAATGTCCCTTTAACATAACTTGGCAAATGTCCCTTTAACATAACTTGGCAAATGTCCCTTTAACATAACTTGGAAAATTCCCCTTTAAAATCAAGCACAACAAAGAAAGGGAATAACAAAACAGTTGGGACTCACCCGCAGAGAAACCTTGAATGGCGCCAAAGGGGAGACGGAAACAGCTAGTGGGAAGCATGAACAAACACACTCAATTCTAACCCACTGAGCAGGGGAAAGGCGCCGGATAAAATGCCAGAAGGTTTAACTAAACAAACTTGCCGACACCCAGACTAGAAAGTAACCTAACCAGAATACAAAGGCTTAAACACACACTGAATATTAACAAACGAACCAGAATCACCTTGTTTGTACCTAACCAAAATACTGTGGCAAAGGTTTGGGGGAGTGGACCAGTTAAAAACCCTGTGGGACCATCTGATTGGTCAGAGGGAACATAGAAATTAACCCCATTCAGTGTCAGAATCCTAACAAGGGGTTATTTTTTAATCACAGAATTCAGCACTATTGGGTGCAATTATTATCCATTTGTCACTTATACACATGTCTGCAGGACCTTCCCTATATTACACTTTATAATTATATTTTGATAAGACACTATTGCCTTGTGTTGTGGGCTTTTTCACTGATTTTCTTGGCTTTTATGATTCATCGTTTGAGGCAATGACGTTATATTGAAGAGCAGCACTTTAGATTTTTAGACTATTGCTGGACTTATACCCAGTCCCATTAAATTGTTTCCTATAAAGCTTTTAAATAATACATTCAGGAAGTGTGTGTGTGCAAAATCCCAATTTTTGAAGCTTAGTAACTATATACCAAACATGTAGATAAAATTTTGAATTTTTGAAGGCACAGATTGAATATACAGTAACTATAACTGTATTTGTTTCATTTTTCGCTGTTACTGTTCTTTTAAGTAAATGGCTTGCATGAGTTGGAATGCGCGTTTCACAAGTGATCCACTGGAACTTTATGTATCAGCAAAGACAAAGCTAGGCCTAGATAAACACAGACACTGCAATATATCTGAATATAAAAATCTCAATCAGAGAACAAACAAATAGCTACTGGCCTGAATGTTCAGTAAATGTGGGTGGCTGTGTGGGTGGACGCGTTTCACTTGTAATGGAATTGGAGCTTCATCATGCCCTCTTTCTCTGTTTGAGACATCAGTATACTATAGATATTTACCATAGGGATACTAGACTTCATACTATTTTACAGGCCTTTGATTATTTATGTACAAACTATGTGATTATTTATAATATGCTACCTGTATAGCATTACAAGCAGTGGGTCGCTGTTTTGTTATCATCTGTGTATAGCTTTTTTAATTGATTTGAATTATCTGTGTAGGCACTTTATTCTCCTGTACTTATGTTTTTCCTAATGAATTGAAGATTTTTGTACTCTCAGACATACTGCAGTGAGTATGTTTATCTACGTCTAGCTTTGACTTTGGTGCTAGATAATATAGTTAATTGGCCTTCCTCCAGCACCTATGTTTATACTGAATATTCAATACAATTTACAGAGTAGTATGAGTATTTTTACTTAGTGCACTGCCCATTTCTTTTGTGTGATTCATCCACTGGAACATGACACATGTATTTATAGAGTAATTATTTTCCAAAGATAACAAGAAACAGAAAACTTACATAATTCTTACTTTTACAGCTAGAGCAATAGTATTGGTTGAGATAATTCTGACAGCAATTTTATCTTTAACATGAAGTAATTTTTATTCTACGTTGTTACTGTTACGCAAACAGGACTTATATTACATTTAAGATGAATGCTAATTTTGCTATATTTTCCACAGAGCTCTGCGGTAACCTAGAAGAGGCAGCGCTTTTTTGTATTCGTATTTATTCATTTTTTTATATAGCGCTACTATTAGAGATGGCCGAATCGATTCGGACAAAGTGGAATTCATTCCAAATTTCACTAAAAATTCGATTCTGAACAAATTTGAACCTTAGGGTGATTCGGTGGAACAAATTTTTTTTTGGAGTCCCTGGGACCCACATAATCACCCACGATACCCCCTCCCCCCAGTAACAGCAACATCAAAGCGGCTATTTAAAATTATAACCGGCAAGTATGCTGCTACGATTTAAAAGGCAATTATTTTCATGGCGCTACTGAAATAATATCACTATGGAAATAATTAGGAATAACTCCAACTAGAAGGGGTCCCTGGACCCCCACACCACCCCTCACTATGCTCTGATCCTCATAAACCCACTCACGGTGAAAAGTTTGCAATTAGCAATAATCACGCTTCAGTTAAACTTCATTGGCTGTGATACTGCACCAGAACACAATCACATGGAGGAACTGGGCTGCCTTTTAGGAAGAAAAACTCATATAGTCTAGTAAGTCCCTTAAGGGTAAGCATAAATAGAACAAAATCTACTCACAAAGAGACTCTTGTCAAAAGGCCTTACGAATCCATACTTCATAAGAAGGATTTACTCGCTCTTCCCTATAGGCAGGTTAGCTCTATCAAAGGGGAAAGGGCTACAATAGTGTAGTCAGTTTGAAACAGGGAAATTTATTCAAATTAGTAGTACTAATTACTCACACACTGTACTAATTTGCTGGCCACTCCTTCCCTTCCCCAGTCCTGACTCTCTTTAAAAGCAGTCCTCTCCCTGGCATTGACTTTGTTGGCTGTCTCTTCCTGTGAGCCAATCTGCTAACAGCAAGTGACAAGGGTAAAGACAATCTATTCTAAATAAAACTTTTATTTGTTTATGAGTAAGTTTCAAAGGTGGAGCATGTGTTTATAACCAAAATGATAAGATGCTCATCTTTGTTGCTGCCACAGTTGTAATCAGAAGTGCTTGACTGACATTAAAGAAATTTTCAACTTTAATTTATCTTGACAATACAGTATGAACCAACTTCTTGCCAATAGCTTTGAATTATTGGACAACCCCATAAACAATGATATAAATCCAAATCTGTAGTTGGTTTCTCAAGATTTTTCATTGTAATGTTTAGGTAGTATTACCCGAATGTGTGATACCAATGTGTGATACCTGTTGTTATTGTTGTCATTTGGATCTCTTCTCTGCTTCTCGGGTATATGATTCTGATACTCGGTAGTTGCCAAGGATGGGTTTTGATCAAATCAACTATTGGATGTGTGAAATCTGTTTCTTGTAACTGTTGTATTATAGATTTGATATATGATTTGGCTTGAAAATAAGCAAATATCTGAGATGGTATTGTTGGATATAGCAACTTTATTTGTTCAAATGAAATAGTTTTTTGTCTTGGTTGATTACCTGACTAATATGTATTACACCAGCATCTTTCCATTTTTTTTAATTATTTGAGTACTTCCTCTCCTCCATTCTTAACAGGAACTCAAGGTTGGACTGGCCCATCAAGACACGAGGAAATCTTCCAATGGGGTCACATCTGGAGTTTCAGACTGCACAATTATTGAAAATTCCTGGGGTTACTGTAAAGCAAGAAGCGAGTTTAAAGACTAAAAATAAAAACAAATGAAGGATACAAAGAAACCAATGGGACTGTGGGTAGAAAGAGACAAGAAAAACATCTTTTGATAAGCGAGCTACATACCAGGACTTCACAGGGTTTTCTATCTAAGTCAACAGCTGTATAGTCATCTGCTGCACCAACATCTTCTCATGGGAGAGCAGGGTGGGTTACTACTTCTCTCCAACTCTGGAGTTTAGTTAGATAAGGCATCTCCACAAATCATCTCAGGACTGGCCATAGATGTAGTGTCCTTGGTATCAGACAACAGTAGGGCAATAGCTAATGCTATTAGTTATTGCCCTACAGGGGTCCACATTCAGGTATTAGCACCACTCCCATACAGTTTAATCCAGTTTACAATTCATAGCACCAATACTACATTACCAACAGTCTGGCTGTACTGTAATACTGGATCCATGGGAAAGAATCCTGAGACCCCCTTAAAGTCAAACGCCACTGTCAAGACGCCAAAAGAAGCCAAAAGTAATAGTAAATTCTCTGCAATCCTCTGTGGTCACCTTGAAGAGAGTATAGATATGAATAACCTATACAGACTAACACAATATTGGTATAAAAGCACCATTTACAGACTGGGAACAGTAGATAACACTGTGATATCGGCACCAGGAATTTATTTGCACTAACTGGTTATCAGAAGAACCTGCACAATTATTACAACCAATAGTATGTTACTGAGTTATAATGTTTAATAGTAGTATACTGGCAGATTTAGTGTCCTGAGAACAATGACATGTATCTGCTGGCCTATTACAGGAGCTAACCTAACCTACCTAACACATGCTGGCTCCCTACTTCCTGGGGGGCCGCAATTTGGCTTCTATTAGAGCCAACAGCCATTTCACTTAGCCACATTTGGCCACACACAAAGTTTAAAACTTCTAGATCTGCTTCTGCTTTTTCTATTTTTTTATGCTGAAAGACTGTTGTTCATACTGGGCCTGGTTTATTATTGTTGTTTGTTGTTTATTATTGTTGTTTTTTGGTATGTTACCATATCTTCTCCATTGCTGGAGTAGCCTGACTCCAGGATAAATTCCTAGAAGGAGTATAAACCCTCATCTATAGAATCCCAGAGCCAAAGCTGGCAGTAATATGCTGAAGAAAATAGGGGTAGTTCGGATTCTTCCACATTAGCTACCGGACAAAATACGTTTTAACGAGAAAATGATCTAAAAAACGTTTGTGCTGCCCAGTCTGTCTGTACTGTCTGTCTGTACTGTCTGTCTGTACTGTCTGTCTGTTTGTATTATGCTAAATAATAACATGAACGATGACTACATACAATAGAACACAACAGAGGTCACATGGGTAGATGTCATCCTAGTGCCCAATCTATGAAAGGTCCTTTGGTACACAAAACTTTGTAATATCCTATGCAGTAGAATACTGGGCTGAGTCTCACTGTCTCTGGAGATTAGTTACCAGACAAGAATGACATCATACACATTAAAAGAACAGCCTTCTGACCTCTGGTCCTGGGCATTCCCATAGCTTAGTGCTATGATCCAATGCCTGGTTCAGGGGCCACCACAGGAGATACTTGTGAAGGGGATTCAGCAGACCAACAACCTTGGGAATCATGTTTGTGCGCAGCAGAGTATATTCCTGAACTTTTAATAATTCTCAGTACAAGTGACTTAAAACATCCCAGTACCCAGCTCTACATAGCAGCTCTATCGTTTTACTGACATCCCTAGGACTACTGGGCACTCTACTACAGCAATGTAACTGGGCTTTTGGGTACTGTCAAGTGTAACTGCAGGTCTAAGGGGCAGTAGGAAGCAGTGTTTATGGAATATTTGTGACCCTCTTTGTCAGGATGTGGGGTCATTGTTTGTCAGTTGACCTACAATTTTGGTGTGTTGGATTCTAAAAAGGACAACCTCAAATTATTGGAATGAGCTACACACAGAGCTAATGTTTCCTTGTATTGTATACTGTTTTATTGTACTGGGCAGAACAGGCTGCGATTAATCTTTTTGCTGGGGCTTAGTTGTTTTTTAAAATGGCATTGTTTTGGGTATGCATAAGGGCGAAATTTATTAAATGCGGAATTTCGATCGATTCCCGTTCGTGCGGAAAAATTTCCATACGTGCGGAAAAATTCCGCACGTGTGATCGGAATTTAAATTTCACTTTTTATAAATTTCACCCATTATGTTTCAAGCCCTGTGGCTCTTTATAAAGTTACCGTCTAGTCCCCCGTTGAAACATAAGGTTACCTTTGTAAATGGATGCATATTCCTATACATCCACTAAAAAAAACCTCAGAACCGCTCAAACAGCTATAAAATAGATAATTTACCGCATTTATTCAATCAGAGTGATCAAATAGCATTACCCTTTCTTCCTCATACACCTATTTTCTTTCGATGAAAAGTTATTTGATACTGTTTCTCTTGGCTGTTGAGGGTTGCTGATCTTTAGCAACCAGTTAATCAATTCATCTTAAGCCTGTCTAATTTATTTATATTTTTCATGACCTAGCTTTCTGATTAGGCCCTGTATTATCACCCATAATTTGCTGTGTCTCTAGTCTGTACCTAACTCAGTGGCTGGTTGCTGAACTAATGAACCCTAGCAACAAGAAGACCATTAAAATGCAAACAAGAACAAAAATGTAAAGATAAAGCTATTGTAAGATCATTTAAATACATACTTAACTCTAAATCATATCCAAAGTGTACAACACCTATAAATATTGTATATCATTGTGTATTTAGCATTTAATACAAGTATGACTTTACAGTAATGAGGTTACTTTAAAATGGTGGTTGATTTTTCAGATATTCTCTTTAATGTTTACATGATTGGGTTTCCTAGGAATATAATATAATATACCCAAAATGCAGTATATTTTTTAATCTTTCTGTCCTTTATCAATATCTTCTAGGCTCTAAATCCCCTGTCCTAATGAGTAAAAACTTGGGGTAGAATAAGTCTTTCCACACAAAGTAAAGTCCAATTTGATCATATCTGACTGACTTGGAAACTACGGTAATATGTGAAGGGGTCCCTGGTGACTTTTTAAGTTCATCTCCAATTTAACTGAACTGGAACGAAGCCTTCGAAATGAAAAATCTGTTTGGCTAAGGACCTTTAACGGAAGCTGTCCACACTTGTGCCTGTATTATGTAGCTATAAAATTAACCAATGGGGAAACCCGTTTAATCCATAGCTAGGTAAATAAATGAGTGTGGCATTCAGTAAATTAGGTGCACACTCTATGCACAGGAGTCAGGAGTATTCACTGTACAGTGAGTGTTGGAGCAGGTCATGTCTGCTAATCTCATCAAGCTTTCTTTCTGCAGTTGAGGCTCTGTGTTTTTGTCATTACTTCTTTCATCTGCTTTTCCTCCCTCGGATGTGATGACATAGCCCTTTTATCTGGTTTGATTCACTATGCTTTGTGTTATTGTGCATTCTCTTTATTGCTTTTGATTTGCCTTTGAAGTCCCAGTAACTAAATGCAGAATATATATTATTCTAGTTAGTGAGCAGTGGGAATAACACCAAGCTTTGTGTTTGTTTTAGACACGGTGCCATGATATGTTACTCTACCCTCCCGTGTCAGATTACCTGGAATCTGTACAAACCATAACAATGTTATGATGTAAATATCTCGGCCTTTAGCATTGCCGTTCCCTCTCTGTAGAGTATTAGAGGAGAATATGCAAATCCCTTATGAAAATAATTCTTTTCTTCCTAATAAACAGCAGAGAAATAAATCCATGTGATTTGCCAAAAACGCAGAAACCTCGCACTGTGACCTCATAGCATGGATTGACTTGGTATCTATTTATTTACAAATGTAACTTTCAAGTGGACCTGATATGTACACAACACAACAATTGACACACTACTTGATGTTTAATCTCACACAGTATTATTTAATCTAATTATTTATATTATTAATTAACCCTTTTCTCTTTCTTAGGTGTCTACTTTAACCCGCCATCCCTGTAATCCCTGGTTTTTATCCTAATGTTTGTTCTTAGAATGTGATATTATTCTAATCCTTTTGGGCACCGATCATTATTGGTTTAACTGCATACTGTAATATATGAGATTGTAATGTGACTCGGGATGACCTTAAAGAAGAACTAAAGCTTGCTACTGCTAGGGAGAATTCTTAAGGGGGAAGAGGGGGAAATACTTTCCTATAGGAGTAGGTTCCACCATTGCTTTCTGCTCTCTGTATCAAGCCGAGCTCTTCACTAGCTGTTTCTGCTGATTTTTGGCAAATTAAGCCAGAAATCTGATGTAAAACTGCTACGGCACTTGCTCAATCCGCCGAAATCCAGTAGGATGCTTACGACAGCTGTTGGAGGAGGGAACTCATTTTATCACTTTACGCACATGCACAGTTAATTCGCGAATGCACTGAGCGTTGGAATCTGTTGAAGTAGCGAATTTATCAAGGCATATTGTTTCATATCCACCAGTTTTATTTAACTGACTGACTATGCAAGAGACAACATCTGACTCTGTTCGCTTCTTCTCCTTTGGGAATTCTCTGTTTAGTGAATAAGAAGTAGAGAATTGTGACGGATCTCTCGGGATGAACTGTGACTTTGCAGGATCTGTCACAGAGATCTAGTGAACTGGAGATGAGTAATGTGAAGTGCAGGGGAAACACACAGGGAACACATGGGACTGGATGCCATTAAAGGAACTAGAACACCCAGATCCTGTTACGTCTCTGGAGGCATTGAGACATACTGGAAGCTGGAACGAGTGCAGGGAAGTGCAGAAACAGAAGAGAAGCGGATTCTCCTTACCACTGTGGGGTTGGCATGGGATAAACCGAGGCACAGAATCTAAGGAGGGCCAGGTCTTAACCTTTATACCCCCGCAAGGAGGTACTGGGCTTTGCGGCAGGCACCTCCCAGACCGCAGCCCTTGGGTTAACCTCCCCACTGGTGGAAGCTGGCTGAAACACTTGAAAACATCAGTGGAAAGAGGAACTGCAGAACTATAACTCACTGGATCACTTGGAGCATATTGTACCTTTAAAAACTGAGCAGCACAACCAAACACTTCAAGCAGCCAGTCTAAAACAGTACTGGAAACAGACCTGAAGATCATGAAGATATTCCAAAACACTGGGCTGCAGAACTGACACTTAGAAGGCTGATGACATCCTGTTGAAGAAGCTAAAACACAGCAAAGATCCAAAGCTGAACCAAAACAGCAAGGATAGACATAGGCTGACTGTAAGAAATACTCACCGTTACCCGCTCCAGCGCCGGGCTTCCTCCTCTAATGCGCGCACTGCTGTCACTTTGAGCGTGTGTGCAGGGGGCGTGCCCGCTGTGACATCACGGGGGCGCGCGCCGGGTGTGCACAGAGGCAGGAGCGTGCCTGTCACTCTGCCTATATAAGGCAGACGCGCTCCAGCCATGGCGCCCGAGTATAGAATTCAATTATACTTATTGTGGTCTTGAGACTAAGGGGGGAATTCACCATTGTGCGAAGTAGTGTGAACAGTTTGGGCGACTGCGCCAGTCGCGAACACAAGAGAACTTAGCAATATTTTGCATGCGCGTGCACGGGAATGTCTAATTACATTGAAAATCCTACAAATTGATGAGTCTATTATCTATTTTACTTCACGATTTCAAGGCGCCATGAAGTTCATTCAAAAATAATATCGCTATAAATCAATTTGTTGAGTCAAAATAGTCGCGACTTCGCTTCTCATCGCACACCAATAAAGATGCGAATACACTTGGCGAACAATTGGGCAGTGACGATCGCTAACGCATGCTCAGTATGGTGTAGTCGGCCAGAGAGAGGAGGATGCGAAGTCATGTGGAGTGATGAATGAAGGGAGGTGACGTCAGTTTCCGACTATCCCACTCACTATTTAGTGAATTTTCCATATATTACTAATGAAATCTTGTTC
>WMED01017829.1:0-12885 GCA_019650415.1 Pipa parva | reverse complement strand
TTTATCCATTCCCGAGCAACGCTCTCGGTAGTATACTCCCTTTATCCAGTCCCGAGCAACGCTCTCGGTAGTATACTCCCTTTATCCAGTCACGAGCAACGCTCTCGGTAATATACTCCCTTTATCCAGTCACGAGCAATGCTCTCAGTAATATATTCCCTTTATCCAGTCACGAGCAATGCTTTCGGTAATATACACCATTTATCCAGGCACAAGCAATGCTCTCTGTAATATACTCCCTTTATCCAGTCACGAGCAATGCTTTCGGTAATATACACCATTTATCCAGGCACAAGCAATGCTCTCTGTAATATACTCCCTTTATCCAGTCACGAGCAATGCTTTCGGTAATATACTCCCTTTATCCAGTCACAAGCAATGCTCTCAGTAATATACACCTATCTTCACATATCAATTTGCAGATCTCACAGAAAATTCCTGAGATTTCATGTGCTGGGTAACCATTATCAATACAAGGTTCTACCTTTTGGTCTAGCTTCTGTTCCAAGGGTGTTTACCAAGGTCCTGGCCCCAATCTTGACCCATTTGAGGCTCCAAGGCATAATGCTGTTTGCCTATTTGGAAGACATCTTGATAAAATCTCAGGTGAATCATCAACTATTGTCAGACATCCAAGTGGTGCAACAAACTTTAAATCAACGTGGATGGTTGATCAATCAGAAGTCGCAACTTCACCCCTCCCAAAAGATAAAACTTTGGTGTGTAATTATGGACTCTGAGACATACTCAATATGCCTTACCTCAGAACAGGATAGAAGAAATAAAACAAGAAATTCACAATATTCGCAAATTCGCAGCCACAACAGCAGCAATTTGCCAAAAAGTCCTAGGCAAGATGGTAGCCTCTACAGAGGTAGTCCCTTGGACTATGTTTCACATGAGATTTCTGCAGTTGGAATTCCTGAGTCAATGGGACAGGAAATCCAGTAACCAACTAATTTTCATGTCGAAATCATGCAGGGATCAATTGAATTGGTGGCAACAGCCAAACAACCTGGAGAAACAAAAATATCTTAAGTGTTGTTTTTCCTATAACAATAACAGATGCAAGCAGCACAGATTGGGGAACACATCTCTATACCAAACAAATTTATGGGGTATGGCACAGGGCAGAGAAGACTTTCTCCTCCAATTGACAGAAATCCATATTTCTGGGATCACGAATATACTAGCAGATAGCCTGTGCAGGAACAAAATTCATCTTGGAGAATGGGAATTAAGTATGACTGCATTCCACAAGATAACAATCAGATGGGGTGTGCCAGAAATAGATCTGATAGCTTCCATAGAGAATTGGAAGGTGATCAAATTTTGTTCCAGGTACTATCAAGTACAAGCAGATTTTCTTGATGCTTTCAGTCGGGTATAGAATGTCAAGATGCTATATATTTTTCCACCCATTCCATTGATTCCAAGGATCCTCAGGAAGATCAGAGACGATATAGCAACAGTGATTATAGTCCTGGCTTGGTGGCCGAGGAGATTTTGGTTGCCTCAACTATTTCAGATGTCAGTGGACAAACCTTGGAGTTCCGCTATTATTGAAGAAATCGTTGTTTCAGGATTGGTAATGGTGAAGAGGAGATCATCAGCATTTGCTGCTACTTTGTTGTGGCTACAGCTCTTCTTTACCCTGCTATCTGTTTATGCAAGTCTTGCTCCCATTTAGATTGTAAGCGTTGCAGAGCAGGGACCTCCAACCTCTTGTGTCAAACACAACATAGCACTTGGGTGAAATTTATTAAACTCTGAAAGATCTTTCCAAGAAATCTTGCATTATTCTCACAAGATTTTTTTCGAGATCGAGTTTTTCTATTTCAATTTTTCAAAATGGCTACCTTTCCTTTGAAAAAAATTTGAAAAAATCGAGATTGAAAAACTCGATCTTGAAAATTCTCATGAGATTTCACTCTGTATACTCAGAAAGACAGAGTGGTCTTTCTGAATTTAATAGATTTCGCCCAAAGTGTTGTATCCTTGTGATATTATACTTGCACTGTACAATGCATTTTCCCCCATGTCTGTACTATATTTGTATTGCTTAATTGTATAGTGCTGCGTACATTTTTGGCTCTTTATAAATAAAATTATACATACATACAATACATGCAAACTTTGTCCCTTGTAGTTAGGTTAACATGCACCAGTGTAGTGCAGTGTATAGGAGGGGTTCCCACATAGAAATCAGAAGACAAACATGAGTATAGGCAGATTTCCCACAGAGAGAATGACGCACTAGAAAGTCTTATCAAATACAACACAGGGAAGACCCCAGTTCCCTTTCTAAGCTCATAAAATTATAATCATAATTAATACTGGAGGTCAGCTTCCAATAGTTTTTTGTTTGTTTTTACAAGTAATTGTAACTGATAAATAAATGATTTTTGAATACTGTGCTAAAAATACATAGTAAACGTGACAAACAAACAGCAACCATATTAATCTCAAAATATGATGAAATAAAGGTCACTAATTAACAAGCCTTTAATATATCAACTTTAATATATAATATCAAAGATGAAACTAATGTATAGAAATAATTGGAATTCCAGTACAAATAGCAATTTTGGTTTCATGGTGTTACTGGTCCTTTAACATGATGCAGCAACATGAAGCAACCTGAATTATCAAGTTTCCGCACATCAATATGAAAGTGCACAATGGATTGTCAAAAATTAAAGGTTCCTGCAGGCCCCATAATGTCAGTACTGGTTTCCTGATCTTTCTGAAACCTGTGTAATTCTCATTGCCTTGCCATGTACCAACCAAGCATTGTTAATGACTGCAAACCTACTGTGTCCTGATGGCACTGCCTCTGCCAGCTTGTTTTAGATATACTGACTTATGGTGCTATTTATAGATTGTAACACTCTTATGCTGACCAAGATAAAGACCCAGCTGTGGCACATTGGATGTTGGATTCCAGTCACACCTGCAGCAAAAAGCTTGATCCCAAAAAAGCCATTGGTAAATCTTAGCTACCATGTCTGCCTTCTGATACAGATTTTACAGGGTCATCTCAAACAAAAAAAAAAATGCAAGTTTTCCACTTATTACATTTCAGTCACAGAGAAATGTTTAGGCACATCCACTTCCAATCTTCCACAGAAGCAAGGCAAGTGTAGCAGCCAGCACTGCTAATATATGCAAAGAAAAACTCACAAGCCATTCAACAATATTTCAGGGGGACATATCTCCATTTATTGGCAGGTAGCGAAGCACAGTGTTTTGGAGATTGTAAAATACCTGACAAAGGGGATACAATCACCAAAACATTGTCTCACTATCTTACATTTCAATTAACCTCCTGACTTTTCCTTTGTATTAAAATCATTCATTGTTGAATGTGATTTATTCTATTATGCAATAAGAATCTATTGTGTATTGTGACTTTACTTTCTACTGGTGTGGTTTTTAATATTGATTCTTTCATTGGAAGCAAATCCACCCCTTGAGATGCCCATTTTTTTGTTCTATCTACTTTATATGGATAGCATGACTAGTATCTCCTACTCATAAAATTTCAACATGTTTTTCCATGAGTGCCTAGTTTGTTTTCAGTGTTTTTAAAACTACGGTATCTTATAGATTTCAGTTCAAGTATTATTTATCTTTGGCTGCAAGTACACTGTTATAACTGTTATTAAATGGGCACTATAGTGCTGATATAGCTGCACACATACATATCAAACTCCTTTATACTAAGTGAAATGATTGCAGTGAAAACAAATCAAAAGCTAGATGGCGCTAAAGGATTATAAATGGTGTATTCAAATAAAACTTTTATAACAGAAAGTCCAAATAATAATTGCTTGCAGCCTTTTTGTACGGAGTAGTTTCGGACTCCAATCAAATGGTAAGCTGATATTCAACGGGAAGTTCTGAAAAAAGCGCAAGCTAACATAGCGTAATCCATTCAATATATTCAAACTTTAAAAGAAGGCCCACAAAGGAAACCAAGATATGTGCAGTGTGAAAAAATAATAAGCACCACGTGATATAATCTGGTTGGACTCTTACCAGATAACAAATATAAATAAGCGTTGTACAATAGCCATAAATGCTCTCAGCAACACACGACCAACGTCAAGGGGAACTTCCACTCATAAAAATCCAAACATATGGGGAGAGAAAGGAAAAGCTCCACATAGAATAATAACGTTGTTTTATTTTTTGTTATTAAAAACAAAATAAGAAATGCACTCACATGTCAATTTCTTGTTTAAAAGCTTTTTGTAAAAACCTCCAAAGATGAACTGCATACAGAGCAATAGAGTCCCACTTTAACCCCAAGTACAAGATGTTACCGGTAGGGTTGTGCAGTGATCTGCGATTGTAGAAATTTTCAGGGGTCTCTGCAATGGTGCTGTGTCGCTGTCCTCTTTGGGCTGTTCCTTCTAAGACCTGCTCTACGCGTTTCGCCTATTAGGCTTTTTCAAGAGCAAAAAACCGTGTGTCTGATAATGGTCATTATTATTTATCTTTGGCTGCAAGTACACTGTTATAACTGTTATTAAATGGGCACTATAGTGCTGATATAGCTGCACACATACATATCAAACTCCTTTATACTAAGTCAATTGCTGACACAAATAGTTAAAAAAATGTTTAGGGAAGAAATAATAATTGCAGTTTGCTTTCCTTAATTAGTTTTCCTGAGAGATGACATTTTCATTCCCCCACTCCCCCTCCTCTTTCTGTTCTGGAAGTCAGGCAACACGAGAAGAAAAAGCTGCCTGACTGATATTGGTTAAGCAGTGTGCTGACCTTTTGACCACATAAATTAAGCTTGTTCACAGGAGATTACAGAGGGGAAGATAACTTGTGCTAATGTTCTAAGTAGAAAGTAGGGGTCCTTTTCATGCAAAAGTGGCCAGTACACATCACACACACATACATTTCCTTGTGCAGGAGTTTATCAGTGCTGCTTACTTCTGTTTCATATGAAACAACTACTGGGGAGAAACTTTTCTCACTAAGGTATAGTACTGCATATGTAAAATATGTATTTTGACTATATTGCCCCTTTAAATTACATGTTTAACACTACTCTACAGAAAACCTTAGCAATGCATATGAGTTGTATTACTCATAGTATAGTACATCCCAGACCAAAATTAGGGAGGTGCATCCACTACATCCCATCTAGTAAAATGTGCCTTATCATTTTTAATTCTGGATGCAACCAAATTCAGTGGCTAAAACTTTGCTAGAAACTTTTACATACAGATGATGCACATTCCTGTTTCTCACCTGCAATGTTTCCCCCAATGTTTGACCATATTTTTATTCAACCCTATCCCACCTACCCAAATCCCATCTCCTCCCATCACTAGAGAATACCATTGCTAACTTTACTAATCTTATTTCATATAAACTTGCCAATTACACACTATAGCAATATATCCTGCAATTTAAATCTGATTGTTTCCTGGTAGTATAATTATTATAATTTATGTGGACTCCATCCCCTCATTTCCCAACCAATATGGTTGATCAACCTCGTAGCTTCTGAGATTTCCAGAAAGAAATTAACCTGGAAAAATATACAGGTACACCAAGTTCAGATTTAATAGTTATACAGATGCCATAACACAGTAGCTTTGCAAGTAAGATACCAAGTTCTTAAACAATAAAAATTAAAAACATGAAGTTTAAACTAATTAAGGGATCAATGTATTTATCAATTCATGATTCATCAATAGATCTTGTCAAATTCACTTTTATCATGTTGGTTGGTTTTGAGACCCCTCCACCACGTAATCCTGCAAGGAAGATTTGTGGCCTGGGCACATTACTTGAATTATTCCTTTTAGTCTGAGTTCCAACTTGCTTTGGCAGGTACACCTGGGAGAAATTTTCTCTTCTCATGTGACTACAATGTGTCTGCATAGAGCGAGTAACCTTCTGCCGTAGGTTTGCCTGCAGATTGCAAAGAAACAAAAACACAGAAATAGAGTACAGCAGACAAATTTAGACTTTGCAACACAAAATCAACACTTTAGCTCAGGTCCTTATTTGTTTTATACTAAGGGCTTGCTCACACTGACAAATCTGTAGCTGCTTTCCAAGGCAATGACACGCTTGTGACTCATAGAGAATGCAGACAAAATGACACCTATATAGTTGTATAAAGGCCTGGAACAAATCACATCGTGACTTTTCCATGAGTAATTTACCCCAAGACACTGTCTACAAAAGTTTTTATAGTAGTAAATGACAAATGGAAATGTAGCAATGCATTTTGTCATGGTCACTCATGATTTTGGGATCAGGAGTTCTCACCTCTTAATCAAATAGCCCTGCTCCTCCTCCCATTCTGTGTACAGACTCTTCTTGACAGTGCCGATAAGCCTTACCCCTGAGTGACATCACAATCCTCCCCCTCACTTATCTGAAAAGCCTGTTTATAGCCCTGAGCATGCGAAGATAAGACCTGTTCCGCAAATAAGAGCTGTACCACTGCCTGTACTGTCAGCTATGGAGAGAAATGCCAGTTAGAGAAGGGGGTGTGTCTTTAACCCTATACTGCCCGTAGCAGGAAGCCCTTCACAGAAAAAATGCAGTTGCAGATGGACAGTGAGCTCTGCTGAGTTAAGAGGTTAGTCAGGAATTTCTTGATTTCTTGATTGACAGTAGGTAAATAGAGCTTTATTTATATACAGTGTTTACTTACACTTTAAGAAAAAAAAATTTTTTTTCCGGTTAGTAAATGCAGGAGAAACACAATATATTTAACAACATTGCTGTTTTCTCCTATTTACTAAGCTGTTAAACAATTTTATCTCCCAAAAGAATTCTCTACCCTCAGGCTGGAGTAAACTCCCTGTGGAGTTGGTCCATGTGCTAAGTAATAAGTAGGGTAGTAACTGGCCAGTACGTGTCACACACACATTTCCTGGTGTGGGAGTTTATCAGTGCTGCCTACTCAAACATTCAGCATCACATGAAACAACTACTGGGGAGAAACGCTTCTCACTAAGATATAGTACTGCATATGTAAATATGTAATTTGACTATAGTTCCCCTTTAACATAGTGATATTTATCGATAGCAATTTATTTAGATAGGGAAACATTTTTAGCAATGCTTTCTAAATGAGGGAAATTGAAAAGTAGAGGGAACAAAACTTGACAGTGAATTGGATTGAAATCAATCAATATAGTGGAATTGGTCTTCGTAAATATGCCCCAAAGGGTGACATTGCCCGCAGAAGTAGCTAATGAAAGGTAATGATAGCAAATTATTTATAGCAACTTCTGAGCTGAACCAATGTCACTAGTGTAAACCTGGCCTCAGACTCATCATGACATACATTCCTTAAAGGAGAAGTATAGTGCCAATCTAACTGCCCACAAAAAAAAATCCTTTACCATGCTTACACCAATGTTGCAGACCGCTGTAAGGCTATTACCCTCTCACACCTAAGCCAATCTGACCATCTCTCTCTGTTACTCCTTCCCAAATACACTCTTGTTATCAATAGGGTCAAACCTACTTTCAGACAAGATCTGGAGGAAAGACGTGGACTCTGTTCTTCAGCAAAGGTTACTGCATACCAATTGCCCTAACCTCTCTAGTCGCAAAGTGCCTGGAGAGATTAGTACTATTTCACCTAAAAACAAAACTCCCTGCCTCCCTTGACCCCTACCAATTTGCCCATCACTGAAATAGACCCACAGAAGATGCCATTGCCATTTCCCTGCATTCAGCCTTATCGCATCAGGAGGGAAAAAGACTCACAAGTCAGGGTGTTATTTAGTTTGGCATTTAACGCTGTCATGCCACCCAGGCTGATCCTCAAACTCAAACAGCTTGGTATTGACACATACATGCACAACTGGATCTTGGACGTCCTGACAGAGAGAATACAGACTGTCAGGCTCAACAACACTGTATCCTCAGTCATCCGACTAAACACTGGCATTCTGCAAGGGTGCGTATTAAGCCCTTTCCTTTACTCCCTATTTACCCATGACTGTACCCTCATCCACAACACAAACCGTATTCTAAAATTTGCAGATGACATCACTGTCATTGGCCTTATCAAGGGAGACAACGTGACTGCTTATATGAATGAAGTACAAAATCTGGTATCCTGGTGTGACCTAAATATGCTCTCACTGAACGCCCGGAAGACAAAAGAGATGATTGTCGACTTCAGGATGAGGAATAATGAACTTGAGTATCCCCCAGTCCTAGTCAACAATGTATTATATTTGTGTTGCTGAAATGTACAGCTCTGCATAAATTTGTGTCACTTTATAAATACCTTTATACATACATATATATATAATTAATTTATTTTTAATAAAATAAACCCAGATAGAACATCTTAAAAAATTTTTACTACATTTTTATAAAAATTTTTTAAAAAGTACAAACCAATTTAATGGCTTTTCTTCTCAGTTCCCATTCATTCCACTCATAGGATTTAACAATGTTTGTTTCTACTATGTGAGTATCAGTCTGAGTGCTGCTATTGCATTTGGTAACTGGCTTCAGTAAAGTTTTATCAGAAGTCTGTGCCTGATGGAAAGGACATTATACATAAATAAAATACAAACAATCACTCATTTCAATTACTGAATCTAATTCTGAATAAAACAGTACAATGTTTTTTCAAAAAAAGCTTTTTAAGTTCAAGAACAGCAAGTCATCAAATCATTTGCTATGATATCATTTTCAGATTCAACTCTGTATATTTTTTCTCAAGGTTTTGAGGTGGAAAAGTCAGTAAAAGGGCATTACATTATATTACCTGTGAATAAGGAGTAAGGGATGTAAATTGTTGATGTAACTCCAGTAATTGTATGAGCTCTGCACACTGTTTGGCCTTCTCTCCAATTAAATCAATGTAGTGATCTGGATCTTGAGCAAAAAGAGCAGCAGCTTCCTTGGAACTGAAAACATAAAATCTTTCTCTGTGCTTCAAAACACCTATATCTGGGTTTCCTATGCAAAAGTAGATTCACAATACATTTGACAGTGTCAGTGGAGTATTCTATATAATAACTGAAATATAGACATATAAGGCAATATACATTAATAATAGATAAGTGTAAATAAAGTGCTAAAGGACAAATAATACATATCTATATATTTTATTTATAATATGCTGTAAGGTAATAAGAATGTACCAGGCAACAGAAGACCATCTTTTGTAGCGATGGTAAAACCACAAAATCCATGGTATTGAATTGGAAGTCGGTCAAAATTTGCTGTATTTTCTGGAAAAAACCACTCTTGAGTTGGAAAATCAGAGGTGTTCACATGAGTTCCTAAAGCAAAGAATCATTGAAACCATTGCCACGTTAAAATATATCATTTTTTAAAATCTATTTCTAATCTAATGATAACAGTTACTTTTATGCTGGACAATATCACATATCAACGTTATACTCATCCCCAAAATTAAACCACTTTATATCTGTTTAAGGGAATCTATCATACATCTTAAAACATGGACCATGTATTTTGAGTCTTCCTGTCCACATTTGAACCAGTGGTCAGTACTTAAAGGGGAACTATAGTCAAATTACATATTTACATATGCAGTATTATACCTTAGTGAGAAGCATTTATCCCCAGTAGTTGTTTCATGTAATGCAGGATGATTAGACAGAACTGATACACTTCAGCAGTAGGAAATGTGAGTGTGCCATGTACTGGCCAGTTTTCCATGAAAAGGAACTCTCCATCGGACATTTTTGCCCTACTTACTATTTAGCATATGTGCACAAGTCAGCTTTCCCTCTGAAATCTCCTGCATTACAAGCTTAATTTATGCGGCCAAAAGGTCAGCACACTGCTTAACCAATAGCAGTCAGGCAGCTTTTTCTTGTCTTACAGAACAAAGAAGAGGGTGAGGAAAATGTCATCTCTCAGGAAAACTAATTAAGGGATTCTAAATTACTAGAAGCTTTTACAAAGATATTAAAATTGTTATGCTAAAAATTCAGCATGAGAAACAAAAGTAGACAGACAAATATTTTATAACAGGTACTCAATAATTCACATCTGTGAATTCACATCTCACCTGTGCTTTCTTTTATGCGTTCTTCATCACTTTTTATAGATGCTTCACCGAGGAGCTGCTGAATGACATCAGCAGGAAACATCTTCTCATGAATTAATAAGAAAGGTTGAAGGTTTGTGGTAATGTTACTCAAGATGCTTAACAAAACAATCTCATCTTGGAAGCTATTCCACAGTTTGGAAAGTGAAATGAAGAGTGGCTGAAACAGGCAAAAGCTATATCAATACACCAGCAAAAAGACAACTGAAACTGTATTTCAGAATAATTTCTTATTATAATTTCTTATCATACTGAAAACTAATAGACAGAAATGAGAAAAAAAAATAGAAAATGCATTCTCCTCTCCCTACAAATATTGAAGCATCGTGTGCTCATTTGTAGAACTCACAATACCCAATACCACATTTGTCTGTGAGCTCTATAAAAAGTGTGTGCTCCCTTTCTAAATAAAAGGAATAAAATCAAAATAACACCTAGCTGTAATTAAAGGGAATTTAAACCCTTCAAGACAACTTTGGCTCATTTTGGGCCTCACTGCGAAAAAGGGTGAATTCACCTCTCTATAATCTTAGTCACATCGCCAAAATAGAGCAATCACTTCTTATTTTTGACTAAGTGGAGAATACACGTGTCAAACAAGCAGACAGCTTCAATTGGTGTCACCTGTGTAGTGTGGCATAGTCGGGCGGATAGAAATAGGATGAGAAGTTATTCAGAGCGAGGTGAATTCGACAAGTGTAGGGCAGTGATGTAAGTTTCATCATATCCCACTAACTGTATTCTGTGAATATTCTATTTTTATGTCACCTTGTGCCTAGGTCATGTTGTCACTAAGTCGCCATTGTCACTTCTGAATGAATACTTGCCTTACACAACACTGGTGAAAAGCCATCAAGCCCCCCCAATCTGCTACTCTGAAATGGTGAATTCCGACAGGTGAATTTGGAACAGTTCACCAAGTTGCATTTGCTCCTTCAACACATTCTGCAGCTTAGTCAATAGCAGAAGTACCTGTGTATGCAAAGAGCTCCATTCACCACTATCGCAGCTGCCAAAATTGGTCATTTATTTGCCCACTTCCCAGAGTTTATTTAATAAGAGAACATGGGGAAGTGGCAAATAGATGTGAATTTATAGCTCTACATGACTATTCGGAGGCCCTGAGTCCAGATGGCTAAAATATACACTTTTTCTAATATACTTTTATTAATTTAAGATCACATGTAAGTAATTAAAAAAATGACCACTTTCTGCCTTTCAACCCTGTTTACATAAGTGTAAGTCTTGCATTTATATTTTGATAGCTTGCACCATAAAATTAAGCAATTTTCAATCTCATGGACAACCATGTGTTTTACTGTGGTCTGTACTACGGTTATAAAAATAAAGCCATTTTAAGTTGAACCTGTTCTAATACACACAAAAATTCTCACATTTTCCAATGGCATAAATGTAATATTTTAAATTACTAAAATACTAAGCTGTTAAGGTGGCTGAAAGTTCCACACATACAGACAACATATGTACTGTTAACTTTTGACATGGAATGCAGACATTTTAAAACTGAAAAAAAAGCTAAATATTGAAGTAGATTGAAGAAAGATGTAAAAAAAAAAAAATGTATTTTATATTACTTACATAAACCTGTGCTGTAGGAATGGCTGTCTTAGATTGAACAGTGGCTTTTAATTGTTCCATTTGTGCACCATACTGTTTATTTGTGAATTCTACTTGATGTGCAGAGTGAATCACGTCAGACTAAAAAAGATGCCATTATTTCAACCTCAACAGTAGTGCAAATCATCGGGTGGTCCATTCATACAGTTACTGTATTCCATTTTGCTTAGACTTATTAATTCTTGCTTATAAACCAGATGATTATATTTATTTTACAAGTTTGTTGTTATAGTAAACTACATACATTTGAGTAAATAAAACGGGAAACCATATAGGGCACGGACAGAAATAAAAATTCTGTGAATTATGTTTAGGTCCATGCAATATGTATTTTGCAGTTATGAACTAAAGTATGTACCCACACATACAGCTCTGTATGTATTCATGTAGTGATGAATATAGTATTATAATATGCAAAAAGGGAAGCAATAAAAATAAGTGGTGATCCCAAATGTTTCTCTCACTTTTTCTTATCCTATTTACCAGATGTCCCCAAACTTTTTACACAGGGGGCCAGTTCACTGTCCCTTAGACCGACAGAGGGCCAGACTTTAAAAAAAAAAAAACTAAGGAAATCTCTATGCACACTGCACATATCTTATTTTAAAGGAGATCTAAAGTCAAAAAATAGAAAACAAGTGTTAGAATACTTACCTTATACTGAGCCAATTGACAGCATGAGCTGTGCTGTAATTAGCCGGCTCCCGATGCTTCCCCCGACGCTTCCTGCACAGTGCTCTGGCTGACACAGAAGTCAGCGTGCTCTTCTCCGTCCCCAGCCTCATACATCATCACGCTCATTGCGGGGAGCGTTCTCATTGGCCCCCGCAATGAACAGGATGATGATTTAGCCCTGAAACACCTGAGGTGTAACAGGGTGGGAGGAACTGCAGCGCTGGCTGCCAGTCAGCCAGCACTGTGAAGAAGCATCGGGTGCCAGCTAATTACAGCACAGCTCATGCTTTGACTGCAGCAATCATTCGGCTCTGTATAAGGTATGTATTTTAACACTTGTTTTTTATTTTTTAACTTTAGTTCTCCTTTAAAGTAAAAAAACAAATCAGGAACAAATACAATTATTTAAAATACACTTTGCTACCTGACCCACAACCCTGCTCTCACACTGTGCTGCTTTCCCCCACAACCCC
>WMED01017828.1:0-12885 GCA_019650415.1 Pipa parva | reverse complement strand
TTTCATGATTGCACTATTTCAAATTATTCTAATTCGTTGACCAGCACTTGTACATGCCCCCTTTCCTTCCACTGATTGCACCATGTCTGTGCATATGTTAAAGTCACACTGAACCTAGCAATTAAAAACTTTATATAACCTACTTAATTACCTAAGACCCTTATTTTCAAAATATACCAGAAAAATACAAGATTTAAAATGATTACATGGAGGCAGATTTTTTTTTCCAATTCATGTTTTATTAGTTTTATGCAGACTTATAGTAAAAATAGCGTTTGTGAGTTAAACTTTTTTTTTAAGTCTTTTCTTTTACATTTCTTTGTAATAATCAGACAACTTATATTCTCATTATTGTTAATTTTATATTTTAACTTATTTTGCTAATAAACTTTTGACTGTTACGTTACCTTTTGTCTGTTGTCTTGTTTTGGGTTGCGAAGGAGGATAGGGTTGGTTATGGAGGTAGGGGGCTGTAGGAGGTAGTAACAAGGCATTACAGATCATGCTTTGAGTGTTCTGTTTTCTTCTTTCTGTGGATAGGTTCCATGGTAGCCAGATTGTTTGTTGAACCATTTTCTGTTTGTGATTGTATGTTGATAGTTATTTGAATTTTTCTAAATCACATTTTTTTTTTTTTTTTTAAGATTGGTAGTGTGGTGTTATCCTTCCACCTACTGTAACTATTATTATTTTGGCTGTGTTTAGCATTTGTAGTTTTAGGGATTTGCAGAAGGTTTTTTTTGATTCTGTGGTTTGGTATAGTAGTACGTATATTGGGTCTAGTGGGATTTCTTTTCCTGATACTTGTGCAGTAAATCTTTGTTACTGTTTGCCACAATGTTTGTATTTTTGAACAGCTCCAAATGTGGTGGAGAGATCCAATTTCTACTGTGCATCTCCAGCATGTATTGTTGGCTCTAGGGAACATTTTGTGTAATTTTTCTGGTGTGTAGTACCAGTGGGTTAGTATCTGTAATTTATTTCTTTTATTCTGGTGCATCTTGATAAGTATAATATATTATATATGATATTGTTTGCTTGTTCCTTTGTAAAGTTTTTATCTAATATTTTGGACCATTTCTGCATATATGGAAGTTGTGTTGGATCTATTATTGGTTGTAATATTTTGTACATCTGTGCTAAGTTGTGGGTTGGAGGAGTGTCTTCTGTGCAGTTTTTCAAAGGTGGTATATGTTTTATTAAATGCCTCCTAGTTTGGCATGGAAGTTGTGAAGTTGGATGAATTTCAAATGATCTTGTGGTTTGAAGGGTCTGGTTCTTTCAATTTTTTCTTTGTTTATTAGGGCTCCTTTTTCTGTTATATGGTATATTCTTAGATCTTCTTCTATTAGCCAATCTTTTAGGTAGTGTTGATTGAGTCCTGGTTGAAAGTCTGGATTGTTGTGTATTGGTGTCAATGCTGATGGGGAAAATGTAAAGTTATATTTTTCTGTGTTCTTGTCCCATATTTTTAACATGTTGGGTAATAAAAGGATGGTCGTTATGGTAAGTGGGGTAGATTTGTGTTTGTGGCTTGTTGTTCCATCTCTATCCATTTTTTGTATTTGTGTGATAGGTCCAGTCTATTATTCTGTTTAACAGCCTTGTAGTATTTCTCTTTATCTGGGAGTCCCAATTCTCCTTAATTTGTTGTGTTTGTCATTAGGGGGAATTTTAGTCTTAGTTGCTTGATTGTTTTTGATTCCAAATGGAGGTTCTCAATGCTTTCTGGATTTTTAAATGATTTTTTTTTTTTGGCAATTCATTAGAATCATTTGGTATATGTATAGAATTCTTGTAAATACATTCATTTTAACGGCATTAATTCTTCCGTTCTATGAAATTGGTTTAGTAGTCCATTTGTTTAAGTCTGATTGTATTTGGGTGCTTATGGATTCTAGGTTGATGTTCAGCCATTCTCTGTAGTCTTTGGCTATATTTAATCCTAAATATGTCATCTGTTGTTTTGACCATTAGTAAGGTACGTTCTGTGAGTATGCTTATATTTGGTTTGTGTTGAGAGATATATTTAGTGTTATGGATTTTTTTAACTTTATTTTTAAGTTGCTTAAACTGCCATACTCTTTTATCTTGAGCATTAAGTTTGGTTCTGTGATTATTGGATTGGATATTAAGAATAGTAGATCATCTACATATGCTGTTATTTTGTGTTCTGTTTTTCCTCCTTTGATTCCTGAGCAATCCTTTGATTCTCTAATAGTTTGTAGTAGTGGTTCTAGTATGAAGATAAATAATGAAAGGGATATGGGGGCATCCTTGTCTTGTTTCATTTTTATTGGATATATTGTTTGTGTTTTGACCGTTTACTTTGCCTTTTGGTAGAGCACTTGAATCCAGTTTTGTGTTTGTTGTCCTATATCATATTCTTCTAGGCAGGCGAACATGAATTTCCATTTGACTCTGTCAAATGCTTTCTCTGCATCCGTTGACAGAAGGAACACCTTTATTTCTTTTTGTTTAGCATAGTGGAGTAATTTATAATTCAGTTCATGTTGTCTATTCCCTCTCTTCCTTTTATGAATCCCACGGCTCTATTCGCCATGTATTTTGCCGTTACTAACGCAGCTGAGCTAGTAGTGGCTGAATCTACAGCGAATAAGGCCGCCACTAGCGTAGCTCAGTGCCTCTTGCTCTTGTTGGCTTTATTCACCATGGATTCAGCTGCTACTAGTGCAGCTGTGCTAGTAGCAGCCAAATCCATGGAGAATATAGCTGACAATAGCCGAAGTGGCCATCACACTCAACCTGTCTGGAGAAACAATGACAGGAGGTGGCTCGCTGGAACGCTAGAGGAAGGTCAGTACCCTTAATTTTCTTCAGCTGTTGCGGTGCGGCATACAGGCATTCCACACCCAAACTGCGCCCAGCAGCAGCTGAAGAAAAGGAACATAAGCTCCATAAGATGCACAGGCATTTCTCCCTCACTTTTTGGGGAAAAAAGTGTGTCTTACGGAGTGAAAAATATGGTAAATATATGTTATTGAAAGGGGAGGGAGTCTAAAATCTGAGATTACAGCCTGGATAATTGAGTTTATGGGGAAAGCAAAGGTTCCTTAGCTAATTGAAAGTCCTTCAAAGCTCATAATGGAATTTGGAAATGTATTAAGTTACATTTGTTTATGGCAGTGATTGTTAGCACTGAGTAAAAAGGAGGTTATAGAAACCCCTTAATTACAACCTGCTTGTTGAGTATCACATTTAGGGTGAGCTTAATGGACCAAATGATCAGTATTACACTTCTGTTGCTGCTAGTAGGTATTAGGAATACAAGATCTACTTTTTCTTAGAGATGCATGTAACTTAACATAGCATCAACCATACTGCCAGGTTTACATCTCAGGAGCACAAACCCATTTGTGCCAATTAACTAGTGAATTGCTCTGTGCTTTGTCTGTGTGAGTCATGAATGTAAACAAAGTTTAATCATATTGTTTTATTTAACATATTGCTTTCGCCCCCTATGTTACTAACAAGGAGAGAGGAGCCCTTACATCTGAGTCAGCTCTAGCAGTGGGCTTCTTCCACCTATAGGGAAATCAGGCATTGTTAAACATAGTAGCTTTTAACCTAAAGGGAATGTAGGAAACTTCAGAATTATAAGAAATTCTATCTGCTTACAGAAAAACAGTAAAAGCTTACAGAATGTTGTATTCTGCTTGGTCAGAGTAAGAAGCAAATTCATTTCAGATATTACAGAGTTTACTGTAACATTTTTAGCAGGGATTCTTCAGAGCATTCTAAATCTGCTAACCCTGAAAGCAGCCAGAATATTTAGTAATAGCAGGAAAACTAAAACAAAATCACAATATATTTCAAAGAAGTTTTTATATATTTTCATATTCCTTTAACTTTAAGATAGTTGTAAGGTTCAGCTCATTGTCACCAAGATTTAATATACTAAAAGGTATATTTCCTGCATGAGAATATTGTATAGAGTTAAGAAAGTGCTACGTTGACTCAATATGTTCCCTTTAACTTAGGGGTTTCCAAATGCCGGGCCAGGCACCTTGGCACCAGGCCACATCATGGTGACGTGCAAACAGGAAGCGTGTCATCATCATGCAGCTAGTCCCTGATCCGGCAAGGATGGGAACTGCTGCTTTAATTTGTTGACTTAATAGCAAAATTGCTTAGCATGCCATTAATGAGCTCTGAATTGATGAGGTAAAATTATTATTCTCCGAAATATCTGTCATTACTGTTGGTGTATTTCAAAAGTTTTACTCTTAATAACAGCCTTGTTTAAGCATTCCTTATTTTATTTAAAAGGATATAGAAAGCTTAGGGACCATCATATATGTTACTTACTTTTTTGCTCATTTCAAAAAACCTTTCCTCATATTCCTCCAGTTTTGCTTTGTCAATACAAACATCTGTAAAAGTAAAAACTAAAGTCCACAAAGGTCCTTGAAAATATAAGGTAGGACATACATACGTTATTGTCCATCATGGTACATACCAAAGAGGTAGCTAAAATCGACATCTAATCTTTTCCTGTAGCTGAAATCAGGATCCACACCACTTCGATGCAAAACTATTTGTGACACACACTCTTCAATAATTTTAAAATACTGGGGTCTGAAATAAAGGAAAAGTATTCTTTTACATGCAAGCCAACAAAAATAAACAAAAATAAAAATTTACAAATGTTGCAACAAAATGAAAAGTAGCCACCATTTTTTTTAATTACTTAAACACCTGAAATTTTAGCCAAATACATTGTAACAATGAAGTAGCAGAAAATGGTGCTTACAAAAAGATGTACACCAAGTACAAAACAGAATTCGGCAAAACAGCCACAAAATTATTTTATTTGTGCTTTGAAACAGCATGATGTGGAAATCAATCACTTAAACTAATTGGCCTGTTATCAAAATCCAGTACCATTAAATAGTTTCATTAAAGCCAAAGACCTGATTTATATTGCCTTCTATTTTCTTATCAATATGATGCTGTTTGACATTGTTTTCCTTTGTGCAATAGTGGTTAAACTGTTAATGCTAGGGTACATTTGTAATATTGTCTTTCCCTTTTCAGCATCAGCGTTACTAACTGTTTGCAATACTGCTGAATTCTGCAATCGCAAGTGATAAATGTCACACTCACTTAAATGTCATGACGATTATAGCACAATGATAAATATACTTATGTATAAATACACAAGGGACATTTTCTTTTTTCTTTTGGTTGTTGTTATGTCCTTTTAATTCTTCATAAAGAAACAGACTACACTATTGTACAAAGAAAATGAAAAGTCCATCAACAGCAGTCAAAGTCTAGAAAATACTAAATGGACAAGTGTCCCTGTGAGAGTTAGTAGTATAAGTAGTCAGCAGGAAATGTATGGGAAAAGGAAAATGTTGAATAGAAGTCATATAATCTCATATTTAATAATCTGATAACAACTTAGTCCTGTGGATCCCAGATTATTGAAACATGCCCAGCATGTAATGCATTTATAAAATGGACCCCCAGTGCATACCAATGTATGGCTGCTCTTAGCATTACTTATGAAAGATTACTTGATTGATGACCATGAGTGCACACAGGAGTGTCAGCGCACTTCAAAATCAGTTCTGCAACCACTCTGAGCCAACAGTGTGGTCACAATAGTTAATATACTGATATGTTGTTATCTGTCTTGAGAATCTTTGCAGATGCAAACCACAGTTCATGCTAGGCACCTCTAAAGAACATATAATTATTTTTCATAACAGAGCTTCAATAAACTATTAAATTAAACCATAAAATCACAGCAATGACAAAATAGCAAAGACAAGGGATCATACCCAAACCAATAACATTTAACATATAAAATGTTTACTTGTATTTAAGAAACAGGGTATCTGCAAGTAGAAGTTAGCCTGTAGATTAATGCTAAATTAAGATATTTGTTGGGTTTATTTCAAAATCAGGATCAGCATTTTGGTAACAGTTTTCCTTAACAAGAATAGCAGAATATGTGAAGTTCAGTGATTTACAAGCATTGCACACTAAGGATTTTCAGAGATAAGACTATACAAAGTTAATGTAATTGATTTTTCCCTTCCTCAGGCTGGACATAAAAGGTAATAGAGAAGTTTAGAGCAGTAGATTATTAGTTATATAAATTGTGGTATAATTTGTGACTGCACCTCGAAGTGAGAAATGATCAAGTATTTTAATATATAGATTTGATTAATATTATAATCCATGTCTTTGTATTGTGTGTAAGGCCAAGTCATAAATATGTATCGTCTAAATTTAAAATGAAATCAATGACGCTGGGGTGATGTATAATAAACAGCTTATGGGCTGTTTGAGAACATTTTTAAAGCTCTGAAGGTTATTGTTAATTTTCACTAGGTCTTAAAGGATAGTTCATACTGGCAACAGTGAATGCAATAGTGGCTAGCAGTGGAACTGTCGTGACTAGTAGCTGCCACTTTCAAAATACCTTTGGTGTTAGAAAAGAACTAAAAATAACTAAAGTGCAATTAACATTAGGGGAGAGGATGCCTGGGGAAAAATGAAATAATTTACTGACTTAATGTGTTTTGTCCCCTGCTACCTCCTCATTCTTGCTCCATCCCCTCTTCACTTTTCCAATACCGACATTGCTATTCAGCTACAGTTCTGTTCTTCTTTACACCCTGGTGCAGACATATATAGCAGAGGTATTGGGACCTGACTACATTGGCAATGAAGGTAAGGTGGCAGAGCTGTGTCTAGATTGCAATGTTGGAATCAGCAAAGTGAAGTATGAGTAGAGCAAGAAGAAAGAAGCAGCAAGAGTCAAAAGACATCAAACAGTGAGTTCTATTATCTTTCTCAGGCTCCCACATCCCTACGGCTAGGTTCGCATAATACGCTAGTGTGGAAAAAAAAAAAAGAAATATACACCAAGCATATTTTTCTTTTGAACTTACCAGCGACAGTGTGAATACTCCCTCGGCGTTCACATCATTTCCTGTGTGAAGCATTTCGGGCGCAGCGTAAAATACGCTGGTCAAAATGCAACACACAGCGTTCCAGACCCAGCATATGTGCATCATATGCTAGTGTGTCCGGAACTAAGTGAGTAGTATCAGCTTTCATTGAGCTGTATTTTTTCCACACTAGCGCATTAGGCGCTGAGCACAATACGCTTTTGTGAACCTAGTCTATTGGTAAACATGCTTCAGTTTTTCTTTAATGATCTTGCAATGTAGTCTTGTTTGCACTTGTAATAATTCAGTTTTTATTACTGGTTTCCAGCTTTTCACTATTCATTTTAGACTACTCTATTTCCTAAAGTTGCACTGAGAAGCACTAAAATCACATAATAACTGCTATAAGAGCCAACTTTTATTTAGATGGAAAGAGCAGCAGAGATTTATCTGCATCTGAGTTTCAGCTTAAGTTCTAGAGTAAATGTTCCCCAAAGATGGTTAGCTAATAACAAGACAAAAACAAAAGTTTTCACTGCAAAAACGGGTCAAAAAATAGTTTTCAACTTTTGTAAATTATATCCAAAGTGTTTAAAGGAAACAATTTAAAGATTCTATACCAGAGTAATTGAATTTAATTTTATTTGAAGAGAACTTTACATTGATAAGAGTTAGAATATGCTTTACTTTTTTTGCATGAAAGTAATAAGCAGCAGTTAAATCTTTTCATTTTTCAGCCTAAATCTTATAGATGCTCTTTCACGCTCACCTACTTCTCTAGTTTTACAAGTGTACCATCTCCACCATCCACCTCTGCACTTAGTTATACATAAAAGTAGTGATCTCAAACAGGTGACTCTTCAAGTGCTGCTAAAATCGCTTAGAATCTCTTCAGCGAGTTTATGTTTTGTATTTTGCAAAGGGAGAGATAGTGTCCGCAGTATCCACTGATGACCATGTTGTAGTGGATACTGGAAAAGGTTTTCATTGTATGACTAAACCGGCATTTTCTTCTATTTCTGTTCTTTCAGTTGATACAAATGCTTAGTAACGTGGTTGTCTGATTTCTCCAAGAAAAAAACTGAAATGTTTTGTATGTGATTGCTAGGGGTAAGGCTCTGTTAGTTTAAGAAGCTTGCATACAGTATATGAAACTTGAACTCTGTTCACATCTATATTCAATTTATTCAAATTTTTACTGCAATTTTCATAATACATAGTGTTTGAATACCTCTAATATAAACACTTAATTCTTCCAATAATATGGAGCTATCAGTGTATCTTTGCTCCTATTGAAGCTTAAGGTGGCAAATGTGCAGATTGACTTTTTTAGAAGGAAATATGAGGTGCAACAGGGGAAGAGGTAGAAATTCAGTGTTAGTGCCAAATATAGATGAGGCCACCTAATAGAGAAATGACCAATAAAATACAGTGTTGATAAATGTGTTACCAAATTGTAAAGTAAGAAGACCCCTTAATGGCAGCAAAATAAGGCATTCTCTATGTCTAAAACTCCAAGAGAGAAAAACATGAGTTCATACTACTATACCATTAAGAACCACTGAATGGCAGATTTAGGTTTAATTAAAGTGACTCTGCTCTCCACAGTTATTTTTGCCTCTAGATAAACATATTTTCTTTTCTATTAACTACTGAATATGTTCCTAAATGGAAGCTTAAAGTGCACCTGTCACCTCAAAACTAATACTAAATTAGGTTCTACTAATGAAATAAGCATTTTTGTAAATATATATGTATTAAAAACAATACAGCACTTCTCTCTATCATCCCTATCAGCCTGACTTTTATTTCCTGAGTCAGGTTGGGTGGGGCTAAATGATGATTGATATTATAGCTCCTCCAATCAGATCCCTTAAAATCACAATCTAGCAGGGATCTGATTGGAGAAGCTGTAATGTCAATCATTTAGTTCCGCCCAACCCAACTCAGGAAAGAAGAGTCAGGCTGATAGAAAAAAAGAGAGAAATGTTGTATAAAGGTACATTTTTAAAAATACATATATATTTATAAAAACATTTCTTTCACTAGTAGAACCTAAATTAGTATTAAAGTTTTGAGTATGAGGAGTTTGAAAAAATATTGTTTATATTTGACATGTATACATATAGAAATCCTAGATATAGGATATAGATATACAGTAGGTAGATATATATATATATATATATTGTATATATATATATATATATATATATATATATATATATATATATATAGACACACCTTAAACATTAACATTTAAAAATGATTTTTGTATCAGTAGTACTTGCCTCTTATTTAAACAGCCCTGCTTCCCTAGCCCTTCTATGTACAGGTTCTTCCTGCATAGTGCTGATAAGCCCCACTCCAGGTGACATCACTCATTATACAGAGCCGGTAATGTGCATATGAAAGCTGTTCAACCGCCTCTGCGGTTGGCTGTGGAGAGAGTAAGTCAAGGAAAGGAGGGGGCATGGCTGCACACAACTTTCAACTCCTTCAGAGGGACAAATTGTTACAGGGGGATATTGAGCTCTGCTGAATTATGAGGCAAGTCAGGAGTTTCTTAATCACTATTTTGCTTGACAATAGGTAATTGAGGCTTTCTTTATAGACAGGGTTTACATACCAATTAATAATAAAACTAGGACAATATATGAGCACATTTACACTTACCTTGCAAAATAGTCATTTCGAATTAGCAAAAGATGCTGGAGAATTGAAAGGAAATAGCCATCGGCATTTGTGTTTTTAACAGAATTCCACAGCATATTGAAAACATCGCTAGCATCAGTAGTACAATTAAGGAAACACAACTATGAGAGACCCAGGAATACCAAAAGAATGTGGGAGATGGGAAAATGCACTACAGGTATATTGTAAATAGGAATTGGGAAAACGGTTTGGTTGGAAAACAGCAAATAAACCATGATTCCTGAACTCATATTATAACTAAGAAAATAGTATTAATCATAAAAAGAATAAAGGATGGGCCTTGGGGCATGAACAGTTTGTAAATAATATTGGGAGGTGGGAAGATAAGATGAGGAGCAGAGAAGGCAATATGCACAATCTCAAATGGTGATTATGCATGGAAACCAAAGAATGTGGAGCAAGATGCAGTACAAATACATATTGTGAGAGTATGCAGTTGAGACGGCAATGTTATAGAGGGAACATGCACTGGTAAATGATCAGCAAGGGAGAAAGCGTACACTGGTAAAGGTATAGAAAGGGAAGGATAATATGCTAGTTAGCACAAAGCAAGGGAGAGAGCACACAATGATCATTTTAAAGCAAGGAGGGAGAGCGAGCAGTGATCATTTTAAAGCAAGGAGGGGGCGCGCAGTGATCATTTTAAAGCAAGGAGGGGGCGCGCAGTGATCATTTTAAAGAAAGGAGGGAGCGTGCAGTGATCATTTTAAAGCAAGGAGGGAGCGTGCAGTGATCATTTTAAAGCAAGGAGGGAGCGTGCAGTGATCATTTTAAAGAGTAAGGGAGGGAGAGTGCAGTGATCATTTTAAAGAGTAAGGGAGGGAGAATGCAGTGATCATTTTAAAGAGTAAGGGAGGGAGAATGCAGTGATCATTTTAAAGCGTAAGGGAGGGAGAATGCAGTGATCATTTTAAAGCAAGGGAGAGAATGTAGTAATATTTTTAAAATAAGAGGAGAAAGATATCATAACAGTGTAAAGGAGGAAGCATGTACCTACAAAGGAAGCAGATGCTAAATATAAAGAAATGGAATGAGGAAGAGATGGTGGTAATTGTAAAGCAAAGAAATAAGAATGCTGTAGTGAATGTAAAGAGGAGTACTGGAAAATAGGGAGAGGCTGAGTAAGTGAAAAGCAAATTTTGGGAAGGATTGACCAAATGACAAATGGAAATGGGAGAAGATGGCAGAGAGTCAAACACAAAGGACAGCATGGAATGTAAGTCATGGTAGAGTATAAAGCTGGGGGAATACAAACAAAGATTGGAAAAACAGAGATATTTTACTGCATTTTCTAGAAAGAAAAAATCATATCACACCAAAAGCAGGAATAATTAGTACTGTTGGTACTATTTTTTTCTTCACTGTTGACTAGTGTCCCTTCTCCAATAAAGCAACATACTAAATTTTAAGACATTAAAAAAGGATATTCTATCTCAGATCTGATGTCATCAAGACGATGAGAAAATTCCATCATATCTTCCTCTTTGTGTTCATCAAACACCCTTAGCTGTATATCCAAAGCATCATTCTTTACACGCTTCAGTTCCTGTGCAAGAAGGAAACCAAAAAGATTTATTACAACTATAATAAATCATCTTATCCTCATTATTTAATAGTTGCCCTTTTTTATTTTCATATTTTGTAATTTTAATACAGTGAATTATAAAAGATTTTGTGGCTACAAGTAATCTATGTTTAAAAACAAAAGTTTTGTTGGAATAGTGCAACACAAGGAGGCAAGAAACTGCTTGCATGCCCAATGGAAACAATCACACTTGTTTTAGTCAGCTACTAAGTAAGAGGGTACACATAAGATAAATTTCACTGATTGCTTCTCAATTGCTTTCCCTGTCATCGGCCATGCACTAATGGGTAATGTCAGACAAGGCACACCCCATTGATTTCAACAGAAATGACACAGTGCTCTTCAGTCACTCTAACATGACCTTTTCCTTTAATGGTAAAAAATAAGTTGCCAGTAATGTTTGCATTATATTATATAGTAATATATCTAGTTTTTATACTGCTTGTCTTATACTTTTCATTTGTTTTTGTCTCAAATTGTACTGGTTTTTATTACAATTTACTTATTAGGAAAGTACATTTTTATGGTTACTTATTTCTATAAAATGATTGCCAATTATGACATGAATTTTGAATAATCTTCTTTGGTGGTTGGCCAGTTTCTGGAAGTTTCTCATTTCCATCTTTTTGCACAAGTCACAGACTCATACACTACAGAATGGCATCCAAGAAAAAAAGGAATGCAACTGGACTATGTACATTTATATCTTAACCAATCAAAGGGTGGGATTTGTTGCCTAATTAAAGATGTGTGTTATTTGTATCATTTGATAAAGAACATTAGTCCTGAAATGTGACATGGTAATGGCATACCAATTAATTTATGGTAGCTAAAGTTACCTTATAGAGTAGATGCATCATTTTACTATACTAATGTATTAATGTATTTTGATGGAAGTACACAACAAGCTCACAATGTAATAAATTAATGACCTTCTATGGGAACATCTTTGATTATATGTATTGTAATTATTAAACACTGTTTTTGCACTTAAAACATTAAACAATTTTATATTTTTGAATATGAAAGTAAATATGTCTGTAAGTCTGTACTTTCTTTTTTATATCAGTAAAAAAAAAAAAAAAAAAAAAAAAAAAACTTTTCACAGTGTTGCCAACCCTGGCTGAAAGATGTCCATTTATCCACATATGTCCACATCTCAATGTTTAAAAAACTTTGCTAATAGTCTTACCCATGTATATAAAAATAAACTTTTCAAGAGTTCTATTACCAGCTCGATATAACATTCAGTCAAATATTATATTACTGAAAAAAAAATAACGCATATTTAGGAAACATATAAAAAAAATTTTATTTCATATGGTGTTGCACATTTAATCACCAATTTGATTTAGCGCTGTTCAGTTTTCAGTCTGTTCATCACTGTTTCATATTTAGGAAACTGTTTTCTCAAACATAAAATCTAAACATTTAAATATTAGTGCAAAACCCCATGACTATAGGGCACTTACTGGCAATATCTCTTTCAGTCCACTGCGCATAAATTCATTTCTGATGTGAAGCCTTAAGTCCAAATCATCAGGAAATGTTACAAGAGCATTGATAAGCTGCATACAAGCAACCTAAATAAGATAACAGTGAAAAGTAAAGTTCTATTAGTTGACAATTTCAGTTATCTTTAATGGTGTCAGCAGTTAC
>WMED01017827.1:0-12885 GCA_019650415.1 Pipa parva | reverse complement strand
TCGGTGAGACCAAAAGAGATGCCTCACTGAGACTGGAATCCCTTTAATGCGCTTGCTGATGTCTGCGTGCAGGACATTAGCAAGCGCATATCAGTCAGTCCAAAGTGAGGCAAACACTCCGCACCTCACTTTGGACTATCATGAATTCCCCCCTTAGAAAGGAAGTAAGAAAGTCTACAGTAGGGACAATATAGATTAAAGGGTGTGAGACACTTTATAAAGTGGAAAGACAAAAATAGGTTTAGAGGTATTAAATATGTAAGTTAGGAAATAAAAAATGTTTGCAACAGGAATTTATAATAAAGAAACAGATAAACACCTACTAACAGACACAAATGCACAATTAATGCAACAACTCAGGCTGAAACACAAAGACAAATGAACTACCCTGTTTCCCCAAAAATAAGACCTAGTGCAATGTTTTACAAGCTTAGAAATATAAGGGCTTCCCTGAAAATAATTTTCAAGGAAACACGGTATTAAACAGTGAATAACAGGACTTATTGCACACATAGACAGATTGAATCATAAAATACTATAGGCACAATTTAGCATCACTTTATGAGAGATTAAGGGGGTAATTCAGCAAGCAGCAAAGTGAGCTACGATGCGTTCGGCTCACTTCGCTGCTTGCTGAATTACCCCCTAAAGGCCACACGACTGTAAAAAGATTGCGTTTGTCGCCGATATAAAGAATACAGGACAGTAACAGAAAACTTTACTACAAAAGTATCCCTTTAAGAAAATATATCACAAAGGTGGTTGTGAGAAAAATGTAAAAAAGAGTTTGCAAATGAAAAGAGGGATAAGATATTATAAAAAGTAATAATAGTGTTCATGGGGGTCAAGAAAATGATGCAGAGATGGGGGGGTAAAATAGTGAAGGAGACCGAAACAAAACCTCCAAAATCTCTGGGCATCTTTCTTACTAGTTACGTTACTGCCCTATATAACTCATTTTCTTTCTCTTCTCTTCTACAAGAGGTCAAGAAACATCTAGATATTTGGAAATTGACCTTTATTTCCTGGTTAAAGGGGCACATAGAGTACATATAAAACTCTTTTATACTAAGCCAATGCTGACACAAATAATTAAAAAAGTGTTTAGGGAAGAAATAATACTTACTGTTTGTTTCCCTTAATTAGTTTTCCTATGAGATGACATTTTCCTCTCCCTCGCCTTTCTGTTCTGCACGAGAAGAAAAGCCTGACTGCTATTGGTTAACCAATGCATTTTCAAGGATCAGACCGAATTGTTATCCAGAGTGAATGGTCCTGCTTTATACACCCTCCTGAGGAAGCTGGGATATTTCCAGCGAAACATGTCAAGGATTTGTATCATTCTGCATGCAGTTTCTTCTTTTTTTATCTTTATGTAAGTACTTTATACCTATTAAAGTTTATTTTACAAACGTACCACATCATTGTACTCATTTCTCTGATGTCTATATGGAGAACTATATGGACATATTGCTCAAAATCTAGTTGAAAACAACTCTTTCAGATCATCTGTTTATTTAACGTATTTTGATATATTGACATTTGGAAAGTGCATTGCACTTGGGGTGTTTAAAGATAAAAGGTGTCTTTATTCACATGGTATCCCCCATCATAGGAGCTTCTCAGTCACCCTACTATTCATTTAATGTACACATTTGAAGATTCAACATGTTGTCATCATAATACATTTAGAGTAGTTTACTTTCTCCTCCTGTTTCTCTCTGTGCTCCTATATTATTGTCTCTGCAGGGATGGTTTCTTTGCATTTTACCAAGCAAGAATACTCTCCCTCTGCTCAATGGAACTAGTCATAATATTCCAATCTCCGACCTGCTAGGTGGAGACAATGAAGTAATGGCTAGGTACTGTATCTGATTTGTGGCCATTTACACTGATGAAATCCTAACCACACTTACTGTCCTGGTTCTATAATTACTTGCTAATGTATGACATGTTGCCCAAATCTATTTATTGCCACAAAGCAGCTGCTTCTGCTTGCACTGCTCCTGGATACTGCTCCTGAATACTGCTCATTAGCTGGTAATTTTGCATTGCATGGTGATGTTGGAAGCTGGGATTTCAAATAGCGAGTGCTGTATAGCCACAGTGCATGAGTGTCTATGTTTCCTTGCTGATTCCTCAGCTGTTTTCCCAGCATTCTGCAAGTGAATCAACCTTCCAGCCTTGTCAATTTAGTAATCAGCCTGGAGTCATCCTCTGCCTCTGTGAGGTGGGTGCCTTTAAAGATCAGCAGTGTCCACCTTCGCCAGCACAGTGTCTTCAGCCAAACACAGTACTGGGTCCTATCCATGCAGAGTGTATGTCCCAAAGGGGAATTTCTGTACCCTGTGCTGCTCCATAGGTGCTTTGAGTAATAGTTCAGCATGTTCTCCATGGGTATTGTTTGTAATCTGTGCTATGAGCTCCAGTGGTTCTGTGACTGTTAGTCCAACTAAACTGCTACAAGTGATCTGTTCTATGTGTGCAGTTCAGTTGATCCAGGTCTCTGCCAGTGTACTCAAGCAAGTCTTACCAGCTGCTATAAGTGGGGGGTTAATCTGAGGGGCCTGACCCATATTACCTTAATACTGGATGGATAGCCACACATTTCGTTGAACAGATCTCTGCCTTAATACCTTTCTTTACCAATTCTGTTCCCGCACATTTTGGCCATTGCAAAACACTGATGCCAAGAAAATGTAAATCAATCCAGCCCCCCTCCTCTAGAGACTGATTATGGTGATCCAGATAGATTTTCTAAAAGAACTTTACTATTTGGGACTATTGACTTACTGCAAATCATTGATTTTATTATGTAAATGTTAGATTATCAAATAATACTAAAAATCTGAAACAATGTTGTTTCAAGAATTTCCCATCCCTTCTTTTTTTTCTTTTGTGCCATCACACATTTTCTCTGTCCACCAATACTCTATCCTTCTCTCTTTCCCTCTAATAGAAATGCCAAGTATTTATTGCTGTTTCACAGCTGCAACTGTGTATTAAGATGCTACCGTAATTATTATTCTAAAATATCCTTTGACTCTTTCATTAAACTAAAAAAATATTGTGGTTCAGTCCTGGGTAACTTATGCTACTGTAAAGGTTCATTTTAAAATCGAGTAGCAGCCATTGGTGATGCTGCCATAGCATTTGGTGACATTTCATATGAAGAACTTACAATTGATATGTTATTCTGCATTTTTTTTTATAAATAATTCATAACATTTTATTGGTTCTTGATTGTTGACCACTAGTCGGCATATATGTTCAGAAATACTATTCTTACATGTAATTTGAAAGGTTTGCTATACATCAGTGATGCCCAACCTTTTTTGGCCTGGGGGCCATATAAAATTGCAACACATGTGTCACGGGACGCTTCAAAGTCACGACTTTTAAAATCATGACTGCGACAAATTTTAAAGTAACAGCTGCGACAATTTTCCATAGTAAAGTCGCGACTGTGAAAATATTCTCATTATGAAGACGCGACTGGGACAGTAACAGTCTATTGAGACTATCTTTAGCTGGCGAACTCACACTTATATGCAATATTTCAGATTTCAGAATACGGGCCATGGGCTGGTTAGCACCGCCGTTAGCCGTAGGCTGGCCTTCACTGCTATGTCTGTTCCAGGAATCCCAGCTAGCTGTTTTATATTTTATATTTTATAGTCATTTAAAGTGCACCTGTCACTTTAAAACTAATACTAATTTAGGTTCTACTAATGAAATAAAAATTTTGTAAATATATATGTATTAAAAAAAATTACCTTTATACAGTGTTTTTCTCTGTCATCTTCCCTGTCAGCATGACTTTTCTTTCCCAAGTCAGGTTGGGCGGGGCTAAATGATGATTGACATTAGAGCTCCTCCAATCAGATCCCTGCTAGATTGAGATTTAATGGATCTGATTGGAGGAGCTATAATGTCACTCATCATTTAGCCCCACCCACTCCCAACTCAAGAAAGAAAAGGCAGGTTGACAGGGAAGATGACAGAGAGAAACACTGTATAAAAGGTACATTTTTTAAATTCATATATATTTACAAAAATGTATTTCATTACTAGAACCTAAATTAGTATTAGAGTTTTGAGGTGACAGGTGCACTTTAATACATCTTCCTAACGTTATTCTGCCTTTACTAATTATTGCTCTTTGTTGTTGAACTGAAATACATATTCAGATATATATTTTCTATTTAAATGGCACAATCCAACTGCTAGAAACAGGAATTTTGCTACACATTTACAGTGTGGTCAAGTGCAGATTTTCCACTGTGGCCCATACTGGTGTATGTGCATCACTGATACAGATAGTTTAGGGAAGTTTAGGGAAAAACATTTTTAGGGCAGATTTGTAAGCAGAACGGAGAAAAAAGTATCTAAAATATATCTCTGTAAATGTAACATTTTTCTTGTACATGTGCAACATGAAACATCTAAAGTCTATATACAAAACATTGGAACAATGGGCGCTGTTTGTTTTACCGATACCTTGTTCTCTTGATTAGAGATACTGGTGTTTATAGTCACAACAAGTGCAGTGTGTGCAATGTCCTGTGTAGTACTATGTATGTATGTATCATTTTATTTATAAGGCATCACTAATTTACAATTTAGTAATACAAATATAGTACAGATATGGGAAATATGCATAACACAAAACAAGTAAATTACAAGAATAAAATCATGGCGATATACATCACTATACATCAGTGCCAGGCCTTGATTGATCTGCAAACTACACATTCTGGATCAGAATAAGTTGTCAGACAGCTTCATAGTTACTTAATAAATTCAGACTTAAAAGAAATGAATGGCGTTTTGTAATTATTCTAAAGATTAAGATTTGCAAACAATTTGTTAGAGGTTTACAATGTTTAAAAATGTTTCTTTTCTTTTATACATTTTGCTGATATCTGATTAACCACAAAAGAATAATGCCACTGGGCAGAATTGCAGTTATTTAGGGTGACAAAGGGTTTATGTATAATCAGTTTGGGACCCTCTTTATATGGTTTTGTGAACAAGTAGATACAATGAACCAAACCTGTGACTTCTTCATGGAGATGTGATTGGCTTGTATGGCATTATACTCTAATATATGGGAGAAATTTATTAAAGGCGAAGCTAGCGATGCGATCGATCGAAATTAAATTCCGATCAATCTAATCAAATTCCGATCGATCGGTAAAATTTACGCCTTTAATAATAAATGAAGCTCATTTCACAAATGTTAATAGACTTGAGATTTTCAGATTGTTTCAGCCAGTTCATCACAGACTGTACTCTAGCACCACTGTTCATGGCCAAATAGAGTTTGCATAGTTCACAAGTGTGCCACGATTGTTGTTCTTTTCATATTGTCATTTGTACCAATCAAGCACTGATAAAATGGATGTAATGTAACATATTGAGTGGGAAGCTATCTGCTCTGTTATTCATTCTCTATAGAGTGCCCACAAAACCAGTAGAAAAACAACTCCATACCATTACAAAAGGCAGAAGGAATTAAACCCTTTCCTCACTAGTCATCCATTGTCCAAAGCCTGTGTTGTTTTGCCCATTTTAACGTTTTCTTTTTTGTTGCCAGAATCAAATGTTTTTCTTTGCAATTCTGCCAGTAAGACCAGTATCCTGGAGTTGTCTGCTTATTGTTTTTGCAGATGACTGACATATAGTTTGTACTGTTTAAAGGAGCCGCCAACTCAAGACCTGTTTCTCAGCTGTAGACTATGATGTACAATAGCCCACCTAGTAGTTTTTCCAGACAAAACAACCCTTTATTTCAAATACCCTCCACAAATTATATATTTTGAGAAGCACACACATTTAGGTGTCAAACCATCACAGACTTGATGTTATGGATGTAGATTTCTGGCCACAAACCCTTAAGGAATTCACTGGATTAAAATAAATTATAAAATCATCATTTTATGGAGGAGAGTGGGACATTAAAAAAAAAAAAAGTACTATAAGAAAAGGAAATCATAAAGGCACTCCAAGGTGCTCTTGGTAGAATGTAAGGCTTTTGTAAATCAATAAACTTTTCTATATGCTAATGATGCTTATTGGTGAATTCTACCCACATTATTAAAAGAGGTGGGGTGGTTTTTACAAGAAAGAGTTCTTCATTACTTCAAAATATTTTAAATGTTGTAAGGAAATTAGGCCGGATCATTCAAAATAATAATATTGTCTATTGCACTTTTATATCTAAAGTAAAAGTAGAGTTTTGATTCATAAACTGCTACATTTACCTTTAACAATTCTATAAATCATGGTAAGGTTTAAATACCTTTTCATATATTACCCTTTCTGTACTTTCCCAACTTGCATAATGATGACTGTTGTGTAACACTGTGATGAGCTCTGTTGTTCTTTAGTAGAACATTTCTGAAACTTAAAAAACCTACACTGGACTCTGCATGCCTCACTAACTATCGTTTTGTCTCTCTCTTGCCTTTGGCTTCTAAACTTCTAGAATGTCTTGTTTGCACCCTCCTTACTAACTATCTGCTTTCGCACTGTCTCCTGGATCCCTTGCAGTCTGGTTTTAGGCTAGGGCACTCTACAGAGACTGCTCTGTGTAAACTTAAATTTGTAAATGATCTCTAGGTTGCCACAGCCAAGGGTCACTTTTCTGTTCTAATTCTCCTAGACCAGGGGTAGGCAAACCAGGGCTCTGGAGCTGCATGTGGCTCTTCAGCCTCCTTGTTGTGGCTCCCTTCTGCCTTGATTGACAAATGAAAAAAAAGAAAAGAATAAAGGTTATTTAGCAATGTAATATTGATTTATGTATTTTTTATTTTTGTTATTATTTTCTTCTGTTTGTTATATTCTGATGTTATAACAGGTAAAATTTAAAAAAAATTAAAACTTTTAAAAGTTTTTAAACTGTTATGTTTTGCGACTTCAGGCTCTTTTGATATTAAAGTTTGCTGACCCCTGTCCTAGACATATCCTCTGCATTTGACACTGTTGATCGCTCCCTTCTTATTCAAATTCTTCATGCATTTGGAGTCCGTTATCAAGCAGCGTCTTGGCAGGCCTAATATTTTTCTGATCATTCCTTTTTTGTCTCCCATGCTAATGACACCTCTTCTCCTGTCCCACTTAGGGTGAGGGTGCCCCAAGGCTTGGTCCTTGGCCCCTCCTGTTCTCCCTGTCCTTTCCTTGGGTGATGTCATCAATTCATTTGGTCTTCAGTATCACTTGTATGTGGAGGATACCAAAATTTACTTATCCGCTCCTGTGCTAACACCTGAAATACAGACTTAAATTTCTAGCTGTCTGTGGGCAATCTCCTCTTGGATGGCCAAGTTCCAGCTCAAATTAAATCTCGCTAAAACAAAATTGATTATTTTTGCAGCCAAACCTGGACCTGCTTCTACCTTTTCCATTCTAGTGGATGGTGTGATCATCAGCGCTGTAAAGTTGTTGTCATGGAGTGACTTTTGACTCAACTCTTTCCATCTCTAAACATATCACCACCATTGCTAAAACCTGTCCATTTTTTCCTTATTAACATTGCCAAGATCCACCCTTTTCTCTCTCGTTAGACTGCTAACATCCTCATGCATGTTCTTGTCCTATCCCGCTTGGACTACTGCAATGTTCATCTATCTGGCCTTCCATTTTCCCAACTCTACTTGCTCCAGTTTATTCGAAATTCTGCTGCCAGAATTCTACCCCTCTCCCCCAAGAAGTGACAGCCATTATTTCAATGTAAGCAAACATATCATTTACAGTGTTCTCCTCCTTATATTAAAGCAAGGGTCACACTAGTGTATTATGCGCAGTGCATAAAAGGCTAGTGTGAACAAATACTATCATAGTATCCCTACTTACCTTGTTCCTGACACACTAGCATATGATGTGCATACACTGCGTCCAGAATGCTGGCTGTTGCATTTTGGACAGTGTATATACGCTGTGCTCAAAATTCAGCCAGATAGGAAGAGTCAGACTGTCACTGGTAAGTACAATATTTCTTTTTTTCCCACACTAGTGTATTATGCGCTGTGCATAATATGCTAGTGTGAACCTAGCCTTAAGGAACTTCACTCCACTGCCTCTCCCTACATTTCCTCACTTGTATGCCCGTACATTCCTCAACGTCAACTGCGCTCCTCCCAACTGCCCTTTCTCATCTCAAGCCCTTTTCGCTCTCTGCCCTCCACATCTGGAATTCTATACCCCTTTATCTTCGCCAGGAACATTCCCTCTGCACTTTTAAAGCCAAACTGAAGTTCTTCCTTATATAGAGCATCAGCACTGATTTTTATGTATATATTTTTTTCCTTAATTAGTTATTTATGCTTAGTATATGTATTTATTGATCAGTGTCTCAGCACACTGTTACTCTTCTCTCCCATTTAGATTGTAATCTCTATGGGACAGGGACCTCCATCCTCTTGTGTCAACCACCCGGCACTTAAAGTGTATTCTACAATTTATTTCAAAAGGGGCACCCACCAGGAATGCCCCCTATGCCTGTTAATATTTGCTCTGGCTATAGCACCTCTGGCAATATTGATCAGACAAAATTGTAATATAGAAGGACTTAGATATGGACCCATAGAAGAACATGTATCATTATACGCAAATGACATATTGGTTTATCTAGCAAATCCAGACAGAGCACTCCAACATCTATTGGAGGAAGTTGAAAGATTTAGCAGGTTTTCAGGTCTAAAAGTGAAATGGAAAAAGTGTGCAATGTTTTTCAAAGATAAAATTAACATTAACCAAGAAATGGGAAAAAGCCAGTTAAAATGGACTACACAGTTCACATATCTTGGAGTAAAAATATCTTCAGACACTGCTGATTTTGTCATACTTAATATAGACCCACTAATAACCAAGCTTACCAACACACTGCAAATATGGAATAATCTCCCCCTTTCATTATGGGAATGAATAAACATATACAAAATGATTTTCGTACCCAAGTTCTTGTATTTACCAGTACAAGCTGCGATATATATTATTCAATCAGTTTTTAAAAGAATAAATATTACATTTATCCCATTTATCTGGCGAAACAAGAAACCTAGAATCACATGGTGAAAACTAACAGCAAAACCCTCAGCGGGAGGTCTGGCGCTCCTGGACATTAAAACCTATTACATTAGTGCACAATTAAGCTATAATCTGTGGTGGGTGTCCCCACAAGGGGATAATCTGTGCACAATACTACATGCCCTGGAGATGGGCTCTCTTGAAGCATTAGCTAACACACCATACAGAAAACTGGTAGACCTCAAAACCAACCTAACAGTAATAAAAACACCATGTAAAATATGGCAGAAACACTTACTCAGTGAGGGTTTGGCAAATCCACCATGACTAGATACCACTCCATTATGGGCGAATTCACTACTCCCACACTTTGAAAATATCCTCAACATAACATTTTGGACAACTAGGGAAATTAAAAAACTACAAGATATAGTAGAAAACGACTCATTAATTCCTTTTTACAAAACTGATAGAGGCACACAACTGCAATACCAACCACATACTAAATTACATGCAGCTGAGAGACGCCTTTATACACCAATTCAAAGGCTTTGCCCTAAAGTTGCAACAAGATACTATTGACCAATACTTTAGGACAGCAGAGGTTCCCAAAATGGTATCTATACAATTTACAACACAATAAATTGTAAACAATCCCCACCATTTGCAACGGCCTATAATAAATGGCAATCCCATATCCCAGACCTAAATCAAGAGGAATGGGAAGAAGCCATGACTAAAATGTACAACTTCTTCATCAGCCAAAGAGACAGATTTAATACAATGCTAATTCATGCATTGTCTCTATGTGACCCCAATAGCTTTATACAAAATGGGGAAACCCAATGAATCTACTGCCCAAGATGCCAACTACCACAAGGGTCATTTATACATATCACATGGGAATGCAATATAATCAAAAAATACAGGGAAAATATTCTGCAGCACATCTCCCATAAAATAAGTATCCCCTATATAATGTCCCCCAAATTAGCACTATTGGCAGTAGCAGTCCTGGCCGTATTGGCGCCCTATTGTATTGCTGAATTGTCTATAAATTTGTGGCGCTTTATAAATAAAATTATACTTACATACACACATAGAAATACCATGAAAAATGATAAGAATATCAACATTTGAGTTGGAATCGGAAGAGGTGAACTGGTTCAGTTACCTGTAGCTCCCAAAGTTTTTTTCACTGAAAGATTTTACCAAAGAATAGAAGCTATTTTTCCCATGTTAAAATATAGACAACCCTATTTATATCTACTTTTAATGCTATTTTTTTCTAAGCAATGCTGATTTGAGATATGAGTGGAGCTATGGATGCAGATTTCCAAATTCAAACCTTTGCTGAATTCACTATAAAATCATCATTTGTTTCGTTTGCCATAAACCAGAGACCCACACCTTAGCCAAAACATCGAAATCATATATAATGATACAGATGGAGTTTATTCATTAAAGTCTAAACAGTCTCATAAAGATCTGAAGTTGCGTCTATCCGCCACTTCCACAATTCCACGTATTCATTAAACTGTGTCATTTTCTGCGATGTTGCAAATACGTGACCAAGTCGCTTCTTATGAAGGCGACTTTAATATGGCAACAAAAGTAGTGATGAAAAAATGGTGACACTGCCCTTCCTTGTGGTCAGTCCTGCCTACTAATATTATTTTGACAATAATATTCAAAAAATTATAGAGACAGTAATATTGTTTTCTTTCAGCAGAATCATGGGAAGGTGGCATGACTTCAATCTCTCATTATTTTCAGTGAGCACTGAGTGTGATTTTAGTTCCAAAGTTCTGTTTGTTGAAATGGCAGATACAACTATATTGATATTGATATTGAACATTTACATTTTCAGTTAAATCCATCATCGCTATATAGCATTAAAAACGATATTGATAAATTACAGCTTAACTTCGCCCCTATAAAATAATAATTGCAACTTGATAAATTGCTACCCGCAAAATGACCCAAATCGCCCAAAATAACCAGCAATAACAGCGACAATAAGGTTTCTGACTTTAGTAAATACGGCACATAATGTTAATATGTGCAAACACACTAATACTAATACAATAAGGTAAGTGGTTAGAAATAACTGATCTAGTTGTCATAATCTGCAAACAGAGATTTTACTATTATCAAAGTAAATGAACACAACAACAAATAATGAAACATGTACAAATCAATAAAATTGCAAAAGACAATATATACAACTCTGTATGGTATGTGTGTATCACGTGGAGGTGTTTGGGTAGAATAAGGCCAAAACAATGCAAAAAATCCTTAAAATGTGTGTTTGATTTGGAATAGTTTCTAGATAAGTCAAAATTAAAAATAACCATAAATCACAATATTACATACTAACTAATGCTAGAAGCCTAACAAAATTTATGAGCTGGAATTAGTAATGCATGTAATGAGGTAAAGTATTAAATAACAGGAATAGCTAAGGCATGACTGGATGATAGATATGAGTGAGCTGCTGACTTACAGGGACACAGTTTGTTCAGAAAGAATCATTAAGACCTAAGAGGGAATTGACTTTATATAAAGTCCTGCCTGAAGCCCACATTACATATACTATATGTGAGTGAAATGAGCTTGTAAAGACTATGAGCCTCATTGTCAAAAGTTTGAATATTTGCATCAGGATTTCAAAGTGGGGAATTGGGGGGTTGATGGCAGGGCTCCAGTGTTGTGAAAGGTTCATTCAAAAGGGACAATGGCGACTGTGACTAATATGGGGGTAATTAAGGAAAGTCCGAACTTACCTGGTGATCCTTCGATTCATTTTGCAGAGACTGGTACGCACTCCCTGCACTCCTGCACACTGAGATCAGTGAACCCTTTAAAGGTACTTTGGTTCGGCTCGGCGATTTGAGTGGTCACAAGGTGAGCCAAAGTACCTTTAAAGCGTTCGCTGATCTCCGCGTGCAGGAGAGCAGGGAGCGTGTACCAGTCTCTGCGAAGTGAATCGAAGGATCGCCAGGTAAGTTCGCACTTTCCTGAATTACCCCCTAAGTGACAACATGACCTAGGGACAAGGTGACATTCTCCCTGAGGAAGCCCACCATTACGGGCGAAACACGTTGGATGATGTCATCCGTAATTGACTAATTGCTTAATGTTGTATAAATAGGCCATGGACAGGCACCAGCGTTACCGCAGTAGAAGTCCTCCACGGACAAAACGCGTCCAGTGTTTCTGGCAGGCCCCCCTTTTTTGCTTCCCCCTGCTTGTGAGACTACCTATTCCTCCGGCATTTCACACTACTGCTGGTCTCTTGATGGTGATCTTTTTTTGCCCTATTCGGTATTGACAGCAGCTGACGCTACTCTGACGGTATTTGTACAGGGGTTTAGGTATTTTTCGTTATTTTTCTTGATTATCATACTTTGCTTGTATTTGAATATTTATACATGCACATATTTTTTCCCAAGGCCTTGCCAGCATTCCTTTTTTGTTTTAGATGTTTATAACCTTTTAATGGTTCTGTTTGGCACTTATTTGAGCATGTTATTTAATAAAACTATTATTGTGTATGCACTTAAATGAGAGTTTCTTTCTTTGTTTATCCAGTATAGAGTTAATGACACGCCACCTCCTCTCACTGACTTTTCGACAAGTACAGGTTGTGGAGTATGTGCAGATAAGACCTGTCCCACAGCTGTTATCTGCAGGACAGGTCTTATCTGCGCATGCTCAGGGCTATAAACAAGCTTTTCAGATAGAAGAGGGGAAGGAGAGATCATATATAGTTAGTGATGTCACTCAGGGGCAAGGCTTATCGGCACTGCTAAGGAAGAGTCTGTACACAGAATGGGAGGGTGAGCAGGGCTG